>RJWT010013798.1:0-21527 GCA_004365215.1 Cuniculus paca | reverse complement strand
GAATGCTACATACATCCACAGGATGAAGAACACTTACTGAGTTGAAACAGATATAGTGGAGTCAGCACAGTTAGTTCGTGGCCAGCAGGACCAGGGTCCAAGTGGCTGGATTCAGGCTGTAAGTACCACAAGTACACATGTCAGCCCAGCATAACCAGAGCTTTCCCAGGAAGAGACAATGCTTTCTGTCAAACAAGAAAGTCACAACTGAAGCACAGATCTTGCATATCTTTGTGGTAAAGAAGCAAGGGGAAAACATGGATGGTCTATAGACACTTTTTCGTCGCTAAGCTTTTATTTCACAAGTTCTATAGTTTCTTGTTTTTTTTAGGGTGGAGTTTAAAAGTGTGGATGAATTACCTGTGGGATTGCTATGATATCTGCATTCATGAGAAGAATTACTCACTATAAAGCAATTGCTGCATTTATTATTACATACTCACTAGGCATTTTCCTGGACTAAGTAAATGCTGCCTGGCTTGGTTATATGATAGCAGTGGTAATAATTAATAAAAGAATTATAACAACAGTTAGTTATACAATCATGACTAACACTGTAACCTGGCACTACAAAATAAAACTTCAAAAGTTTAATTTTTTTTCTTATACAGATAAGCAATTTCTCCAAACTTCCTCCTGCTGAGCATATAACCAACAGCCCCTCCTCTGCTCAGCCCAGATGAAGTGAGGAGACAGAGATGCCAACTCCGGGAGGAGGGGCCCAGTTTCCTTTCCACAGGCAAGGGGTCAATGAGCTGAAGATGGCAGGAAATGATTAAGCAAGCATGAAGATCTACATTGTCTGAATTATTTACTCTAAAAGACCCTTACTCACCTGTACAAGATGAGATGGTTATTTTTGGTAAATGGGCCTCCATTTCCTTGGCGCTAGCTTTAAATAAGTCCTTTTATCCTTTTTACCAAAATATATGGCCTCCTTTGATTTGGGCAGCAGCAACCAAACAAACTTGAGCGTAGAACGTAAGTGGCCAGTAACAACACTGCGCCCAGCAATGTTCTAAGAACCCTGCATACTTTTACTCCTTTAATCTTTCAGCGTTATCCTCACTTACAGATAGCAAAAGAGAAGGGAAGAGGTTATTGGCTGGTAAGTGACAAAGCCAGAGAGAGCCCTCTGCCTCTAGCAATCATGCAACACAGTACACATGAAAACAGGACAAAATCCATTGCTGGGCATTTTTTGGTAAAAAACTCAATTACAGTCCTGCTATTATCACCATCTAAAGCTCTCCTTCTTATAGTTGAATATGTACACTGATTACTTGGGAATCTTGTGAAAATGTAGATTTTTTACTCACATCTGGTGTGCGGCCTGAGAGTCAGCATTTTCTAACAAGCGCCCAAGGTATGCCAATTCTGCAGGTCCGCAAGCCACATTGTGCAACAAGAGAGTAGCGCAGAAAAATTATCTGTTATGGACAAAGCGTTACTGTTTAACTGATTTTACCTGAGGGAGGAAAGTACCGTTAGTGAACCTAAACATTCAATCCAAGTAGGAGTCAAAGATCAACCATTCACACTGTACACTTCATCCTTCTAATGATCAGTGTCTCCTTCTTTCAAGATGCACAGCAGAATTAAGATAGAACTCGGTTTCCCTTAGCAGACATGGCACCCGGATTTTCCCAGGGTGGACCTTGCAGGAGGCTGCATGTAAAATACATCTTGAACAGGACTGGGGCTTATGGCGATATAATTAACTTGATGTAAAACAACAGGACTATTTGCATTTCAAGTGCTACACATTTTTTATCCCTGTAACAAAAACTCCTGTAGCTAGCAGTTTTTTATGACGAACTTTTTAATTAGGACTTAACATACGTAATTCTAAATCACTGAAGAAGTTTTAACTGGTGTTTCAAGGGTGGAATCCATTCCACTACCCAGATATATTACCCTCATAATAAACCCATTAAGAAGCTGGTTTGCTCTCACTGTATTTCAAATAGCCTGGATCTGTGAACTCTGGTCTAATTGTATTAAAGAAAGTGAAGTGAAGAATTTACAAATCTCAAATCAAAAATCTCAACCTTCAGGAGCAGCTCTAAATACTTAAAGCACCTTAAGTTGCTCTTACAAACCAAATTGTGCTCCCTCCCCAAAATGATAAAGTCGTAATCCCCAGATCTTCAGAATGTGACTGTATTTGGAAATAGTCTTTGAAAAGGAAATTAAGTCAAAATAGAGTGGATCCTATTCCGATATGACCTGTGTTAGGGAGACCAGGACACGGAAGCAAACAGAAAAATCACAGTGAAGACAAGAGACGAAGTTGGCCATTTTCAAGCCAAGGATGGAGGCCTCAGAAGAAACCAGTGCTCCAACACCTTACCTCAAGCTTCTAGCCTCCAGGACTTGTGAGAAATGGAATTCGCTTAATAATTACAGCTAAACGGCTATAGTATTCTCAACCTCAAAGAGTTCAAATAATAAGCTTTTTTCCCCACAAAGACATTATGATCAAAACAAATGCTTGAAGGGCTTACAATGTATAAATTCGCTATTATGGCAACTTGACATGGGGTTTTTTTTGGGGGGGGGTTTCCAGTTGGTTGGTTTTTTGTGACATGATCTTGCTGTACAGTTCAGGCTGGCCTTGAACTCAGGGTGATCCTCTTATCTCGGCCTCCCAAGTGCTGGGATTACAGGCATGCACCACCACATCTGGCTCTTAACATTTAAAAAAGAAAAAAAATTAAAACTGTGTTTCCCAAAGAGAAACTGGAATTTTAGCATAGGAAACAAACAACATTTGATACTGAGGATAGTCCTTCTAAGCTTCTATCCTTTCTAAATTCTCCTTCTCCTTCTTCTTTTTAATGTAAAGTCACTTAACTGAGTTTCCTGCTCCACTTTGGTTCCAGGCAAGAAGCTGCTAGAATGGCCAGACTGAAGGATGAGAACAGGCTCCACTGGAAGAGTCATTATTAAAGTGTCCTGAGCCTAAATTAATTGTCATTGAGTAGTGAAGTGGCTTCCAATGACACTAAAAGTGACAGTGCTGGACATTGTGAATTCACAGATTTCTGATTCAAAGACTATTGTTTTCTCTGGCAGACAAGAAATACAAAGAGTCAAATGTCTCCTATCTTCAGAAAAAAAAATGACAGAAATCAATTCACTCTCTCAACACGGCTAATTTCTACAGTGAAGTGAGTTCTGCAACACTGAAGGGAAACACTTTGGCTCCCAAACCTGGCACAGCAGTGACCACGTGACTTTCTTTACTTCACTTCTGCAGTGCAGAAGGCCTATGTAACAGCAGGTGAACACTAAGTTCTTTGCAAGTAGAATCCATACTCAGATGTTTTCCAACTAATGATAAACAGCCTCTTGTTCTATGTTATAGTTAGTACGAATACATGAGTCACAGGTGCAATATACAACATGACCCGCGGGTAAACAGACGAGGGAGCAGGGAATGAGTGGTAGCTCAAACCAGACACTAACACTCACCTCCGCCATCCATCACAGCTCACTAGGAACTCTGCATTCTCCTCTGGGTCAGGAAAGTACTTTGCATAGAAAAATTTATTGTGCCCTGGCTTGTCATAAGTATAAATCTTTTAGGAAAATGTAACCAGAGTGTACCATAGCTCATTGATAAGTTAATTACTAGTGAGACAAAGCATGTGACCAATGGCTTTGTGGAAAGCGCTACTTAATATTTATTGTAACCACAAAGCCCTTCCTGCTATGAATTAAAGCCGCCCACAACATTTTAATTCAGGCTACTGAGTGATTAGAGACATAATAGGTAGCTGCTGATATATTTCAGCATTTTACTATAAACAACTGTAGCAGTCTGGAGACCTTGATGGATATGGGATCTCTAAATGTACTTTGTTGTTAGTGCAGTTCTCCTAAGGAAGAGAAACAGGCAAAGGCAGTTGGGGTAGGAAAAGAAAAACATGCCTTGAAATACAACCACAAAATATACCTGATACCAGCATTCTTGATTTTCTAGAGTTGGGGAAATCTTTGAAAATTGGACCAAAGATATGAACTCTCACCCTGAGAAAGGTCACATCCACACACAAACACATTATTTGCATTTAATTTCAGTGATTCACTGACCCCAGTTTAGAATGCCCTGCACTATGCAGATCGCCATAATAGTGTACTTAAGACAAAAAAGCGAACGCCAGCTCAAGCTTTTATGTCTAAAGAACGACAAACTAACAGACCAAAATTAATCACAGTTAAAGAGACGACAATTACACTACTAGTAGACTTTGAAAGTAACAATTACAAGGATTTATACACTCAAAAACTCACTGATTAACATGATATATTTCCTACAAAGTGCAGTCACAAACTTATTTCAGTTAGCTCCCATCTTACACAAAGACTTGCACAAAGACAATTATTAATTACAACCAATTTACTGGGCATTCACAAAGCAAGAGTCTGCTAAAAACAAAAACTAGTGACCCAAATAGTTCTCCTACGATATAGTCTGTAGCATACTGCTCTAATTGTTTAACTTAATCCTTGTTCTTTTGTAATCTTTGTTCAAATGTAAATTACATCTGGCAGAGTCTCAGAGTGTGGAGTATCTGATCTTTTCTGTTGATCTCCATAAGCACAAAATGACAAATCTATGCTTCCTCGCTTGTAAGTGAAAGGGGAGCTGAGAGCAAGCTGATTCTGTTCCAGAAATGACAGGGGATTTGAATAACTCTGAGTGCAAACTTCATATATGATTAGAAGCATATAAGATTAAGACTGTATGAATACAAAAATGTATGTGCTGTTATAAAATTATTTATTAATAGATTACCGAATAAAGCCCTATGATTATAGACTTCACTGGTTAAATTTACCTTCTTACATTCCTTAGAACCAAGAGATAGCAGGCCCTGTACAGAAACCCACATTCCTTTCTCAGACTTTCTTTACTGAATGAGTGCTCCAACAGAATTTTAACAAAAGCATTATTTATTCAACAGTTGAGAATCTGAAAATATTACAAAGCAATAACTATCCTTCACTCTTAGGAATTTATCTTTATTTGCCTAAACACCTTCTAATGCACTTCTAATTGTGCCTTTAAAAATCCAAATGAAACACTACACTTAAAGTGTGCCCACCCATCTAGAAAAGCCTCTAATTACTAAAGACTTATAAAATCTTCATAATTTTAAATATCTTAAAAGAATTTTTCAAAGAAAGCTAGTGACTGTGAACGTCTAAATAAGTGCGATGTAAGGAACCCACGTCAGTACCCCAAGTCCCTCCAAGAAGCCACACTCACCTATAAGCCTTTGCCAAACAGTTCTATGTGTGAGTGTCAGGAGGAGGTTTGGGCATGATCTGCTCCAACCTCCTCAAATCCAACTTAAATTTCCACACATGGGAAAGTAACTCACCCCTGGTCCCTCTTAGTAAGTAAGCCAGGACTAAAATCAAGAGCCTGGCTTTCTACCTGTTTTTATTTAAATTTAACAACAAATCTCTTCTACTAATTCACTTTATGGAAAATCTGCTTCCTTTCATTGTCAAAGTGCTCCAAAGAATAAGTGATGGGGCAAAGTTTATATGGACTTTTTCCACTAAAAGTTTTATATGGCCACCCCAATATAGACATGTGGCCAGATTTACATACATAATAAGTAAAATCTTCCCTATAATTTCCACAAATATACTTGAACAAGTGCTTTTCTTGAGTGCGTACCACAATATACATTCACTATATCATATGTAATACAGAAAATAAAGGTTTCTGCTTCAAAATTTGTATTTGCACTGTAATAACTAAAGTTGATCATCAAATTGATGGGCTTGAGGGGTATTTAAAAGATTGTAAGGTATACTTCTGGGCATGTCTGGGTAGGTCATGAGGTGTGACCTTAGGGACTACATCCAGTCCCTAACCCCTTCCTCTGGGACTCTTCCCCTACTCTCTGCTTCCCAGATACCATGAGTTGAGCAGCTTTTCTCTGCTATGCCTGCTTGCCACCATGTTTCTGCCTTGGAGCTGGCTCACCATGGACTGAAACTTCTGAAACTACAAGCCAAAATAAACCTGTTCTTTAGGGTGTGTCAGGTATTTTTCCCAGCAGCAGGAAAGGTGCCTCATTCTCTTTGTTGCCTAAACACAACCAAATTTAATTCATCTTATCAACCACTGTCTTTTTTATACTTAAAGGTAAGCCAGACATGGTGGTGCACACCTGTAATCCCAGCACTCAGGAAGCAGAGATAAGAGTATTACTGTGAGATAAAGGCTAGTTTGGACTACATAGTGAGACCCTGTCTCAAAAACACTCAAAAAATTAAAAATTTTTTAAAAAATAATAATGGTACTGACCGCTGTTCTACTATATAAGTTTACCTAAAAAGACTGCCATATTTTCCAGATAGTCACAAATTCTTAAAAGTCTAACATTGCTTTAAATTCTATAGTCTAGCAATTTGAAGGCAAACAATAAAGTAAGCTGACATAAGTTCGAAGTACCAGGTTGTGTTCCAAGAACTCAATTGTTAATTTCTTTAATGCTTATATCCTTGTGAAACATAATTCTCATTCACAAATGAGGAAACTGAGGCTTCAAAAGGAGAGGTAACTTGCCCAGTCACACTAATTTGAGGAAAAGCTGGGACTTACCCTCAGACAATCTGTCACAAGTTCATACCTTTAACCACTGCTTATACTAAGTACCCTTACAAACAGACCCATTATGAAGGTCCTGAAAAATCCAGTGCATGCACACTTTTTCAAAGACTAACCATCCATATAGCTGAGTGTGACTTGTTTGTGGTCCTCACTTTTCAAATTAAATACCACAAAGTCTTACCCAGCATCTACGACTCTCCACCTAACACTGTGAGAAGAACCAGAATGGAAATCAGAAATCTAAGCAGGATTCCACTATGCAAGAAACTTACCATCTAATTTGGGAGGCAAGTTATGCCTCAATAAAGTAGTGTAGGTAGCACTGGATTTACCACAATATTCAAAGACAGGATGTACATCTAGTGTCTAATAGCAGATGGAGTTGTTGGATTTTTTCTTCTTTGGTCTCATAAAATACATCACAGTGGTTTCATGCACTTTTTCAAAAACTTTTAACCAGAAGTACCTGAGATCTTCACCAGGCTCCCTCCAGAAAACATTCACAGGAAGCATCTCCAGTGGTGAAATATCTCTAAAAGCTGTAACCAAGCTCGACTACACAATCAGCCTTATTCTGTCTCCTAACCTGGCCCGAGAATGGAAAACTCTTCACATAACAGATACCTGGCCTCACAAGCCCGACTGCTTCCATCTAGTCACAGCTACAGCCTGAGCACAAGGACAGATTTAACCCACAAACAATTACCAACAGTTGCGGACAAATGTCCTTGGTCTTCAGTGATGTTTTCATTTTCTAGCTCTCAAAGTTCCTCAAACCATCCCAAATTTCTCAAAAGATATTGAAGGAGCCTATGAGAACTTCTTTAAAAATTTTTCTTGGGAATTTACTCCTCTTAGCAGAAATGCCTTTTCCCATCACTGTTGCACAGGGTGTTCTGAAAAGCACACAGTCAACTACATATCTAGCAAAAACTGGATACATTAGACTTCTGAGTATCTGAAATTGCTAAGTAAAATGTCTATAAATATCCAAGTACATATTTTGCTATTTATAACATTAGTTTATAAGTTATAAATAGTAAAGACTATTGTATAAATGTAGTACAGCTGTCATTTAAATTTTGAAAGGCAATGACTATAACAATTGGGTGTTCTCATAGCAATTTATTTTTTTTATCAACTAGCCTTGTATTTCAAATCAGTCAATTTTATTCAAGGTTCCCTTTGAAAGTACAATGTGATGTTTTCAATTTATTCTTGGTGTACAATTTATACTTACACTTAATTTCATTTATCCCACTTAATCTATTGTCAGAGTTTTTTATTCAACCAAACACTAAATGGGTTTTCATTACTACTCATTGTCTTCAATATTAAAAATTCAATTATAATATTATGTGGGCAATGTTAAAATTTTGGTGTCATTTACCTCTAAATAAAAAAATTAGTCTGTAAGCTTTACACAAGTCATTGTTCCAGGAGCTGCATAAACCTTATCATTCATTCGGTGTTTAGTGTAAGCCTCCATGCTAGGTATACAGTGACAAGCAAGACTGGCAAGATGCCCAAAGCTTCTAAGAGCTTCTAGGGACATTCTCATTGATATTTAAAGAGTCTGCATAGAAAACACAGACATACCCATACAAATCCATTTGTAAACTGCTCTTTATTAACTGTCCTACATTAGGTTTGGGAGCTGCAACACAAACCATTTTATAAAATATTTATTTGCCACCAAAAATAAAACTCTCAGAATACCAGATGTTTCTCTGTATGAACGCATACAAGTCAAGACTTGGAAAGCAGGAGAGGAAAGAATTTATTCTTAGAAAAATAACTGGGTAGAAACAGGCAGTCAGTGTAAACAACCCTAAGCAGGAAGGTCTGGACACCTTGTGTATCAACAAATTGAGAGGACTCATCATCTAGAAGCAGTGTTGATGATTTTCAATTGTATTTATTAAACTTCCACTTTAACCTAAAAACAAATATGAAAGTCAGAGACAGCTAATAGGTTTCCTCATTCAATTAAAAACTGTCAGGTCCTACCAGCTCTCCCCAAGAGATGAGGCTGAAAGCTAGAAAAAGTTGTATCATGCATTCAGTTTTGAATGGCATTAGTGATTCCTGGACCAGTGTAAAACTGTTAGGAGTTAAAAGTTGCCAGAAAGGTAAAGTCGTAAGAAAAGGGTATGAGTCACTGAGAAAAATCTCTCTTTAGAAATTAAAGAAGAAAACATTCAGAGTGGGAGCCATGAGAACAAATTTTGGACTTTTCTTTGACTAGAACACTAATGGATCTGTCTCTGGGAACTGATGTTTACTGACTGCTTTTAACAAATGAATTAAAAATAACAGCGCTAAACTCCAAAACTAAGATGGTTTTGCTAAGCAAATTTCTCCCCAAACATTAACTCTTCCTTTTATATCCTAAATGTGCCTTTACAAATATCATCAGGTTGGTCAACATGTCTCGCTATAGGGTAATAGCTTTCAACATTGTTATGTGAGAGGACCATCAGTTAGAGTTAGGGTGGTGTAAAAGGACAGCTGCTCTCTTTCCTAAAGGAATATACATCAGTCTATCATCTCTCAGGACAATGTAAAACGTCTAGGATTATTCAAAATAATCATGGAGGTTGGGCATGGTGGCTCATGCCTGTAATCCCAGCACTTAAGAGGTTGAAGTAGGAGGATCACTGCAAGTTTGAGGCCAGCCTGGGCTACAAAGTGAGTTCAAGGTTAGCCTGAACTGCACAGTAAAACCCAGTCTCCAAAAAAAAAAAAAAAACTCATGATTTTAAATGTTTAAGGATTCCAATAATCCCAACGATCTCTCAATTTCTCTCTCTCCATTTCCATCTCCCTCTCCTGCTCTCTTCCTCTCCCTCTCTTTCTTTCTATTCCTCTTCCTATCTCTTTCTACCTTCCTTTCTCCAGCACTAGAGAAGAACCTCAGGGTCCTCAGGGTCGTGAACATGCTAGGCAAGTAAGTGCCCTATCACTAAGCCACACCCTCAGCCGAAAAATATTCTTCCCTGCTATTCCTCTGAGATATGTTCCCAAGAGAACGAAGGAAAGTGAAGAACTGTGTCCATCACACAGAAGTGCATGAGAGACAGCAAAGGAAAAGGAGCTGGGAAGAAGTCCTATGACTTTATCATCAATCAGAAAATTCAGGGTACAAGGTAAGCACCTCCAAACTGAAGTCTGAATTAAATGCTGCAAAATCCAAATTCAATCCCACAGGGCCTAGTGCATGCAAAGACATGCTCTACTACTGAACTAGGTCCAGCCCAACCTTAAACTTTTGGGTGCAAACAGGACACCACAAACGGAAACTTCCACACCTGACCTCATCTGATGCGAGGTGCAGTCAAAATACAGAAATACTAATACAGTACCATATAAAATTACCTTCAGATTATGTGCATCAAATATATGCAATATAAATTAATTTCCTGTTTAGACTTGGCTCCCTCCTCCCATGTATTATGCATATACAAAGATTCCAAAATCTGAGAAAAGCTGGTACAGGTACCAGAAGCACTCTGGTCCCAAGCATGTCAGATAAGGAGTACTCAAACTATACTTTTCCTACCTTTTAACATTTTTGAATTGGGACGCACAATCAAGGTTTAATGGTTAGCTAGCAATGGTTTTGTTTTCTTTTGAGGCACCTATGTCAGTGTGTTTCATAATCAATGGTATTTTCAGATGCAGTCAAAATATGGTGATAAAATGGAGAACAAGTTTGAAATGGCCATAAAAGGTCAAGCTTTTCCTTGAAACACTGAGACATCAGAGAGAAGTAAGTCATAAGATCACAAAAAAGAAGAGCAAAGAGAAGATCTGTAAAATCACCTGGTGACAGAGATAACACAGAGATCACTGACCACCACGATGAGTGCAGCCAGAAGAGGCAGGAGCCAGAAAGGCTCTGCTTGGGGGACAGAGCGACAGGACCGACCATTTGTACCTGTCCTTGCCCTTGGATCAGCTGATATGACGATGTACGTCTGGCTGTGTCTGGATGTCGTTCTTGGTCATGGAGAGCAGCTCAGCCACAGTGCCTGGATGAGTTCCCTGTGGGCATCTCTGATGTTCCGCCAAACTTCCATACACAGTACACATAACACAGCCAATCTACACCTTTCTATTTAATTAGAATCTTCGAAATGCTTGACTCAAATTCGATTACTACAATTAGTTCTGGCTTATTAATGACAATGTAACTAACAGAATCAAGTTTATATTATCAGCTAGCCCCAATGTTTCTTATATGGATGCTTTTGATACAGGGTGTATGATATGGGGATGACACAGGAACTCCAAACAATTCAAATAATATAAGGGAAATATAATTCCCAACCTGCTAGATGTCTGACATGCCAAGTTCATGGTCTCTAAAATGGAAAAATGAATTCTAAGAACACAGAGGTTAAGAACGAGAAGTATTGCTGGGCATGGTGGAACACAACTATAATACCAGCACTGGGGAGGCTGAGGCAGAAGGAGGATCGCAGTGAGTTTGAGGCGAGCCTGGGCTACATGAGCAAGTTCAAGGCCAGCCTGCACTACATAGGACAGATGGGGGGGTCCTGAGTGAGACGTCCAGGACCCTGTTTCTCAAGGGAGTTTCACAGTAAAGGCGGGTATAAGGTGGGACAAAATCACAGTCAACTAATAAGATTGCAAGTATAGTTGCTTAGGTAATATTCATCCAATGGGAAATCACAAAGTAGGTGTGAGGTGGGACACAATTATTGTTAACCAATAAAATTATGAGTATAATCGCTTAGGTAATATGGATTAAATGGGGATCAAATGGGGAAGCAAGTCAGGTAGCATACATGCAATAAACAAGGACTTCCTGGGAAGGAATGGACCAGGGAGGTTTTGACGTCTCACCCAAAGTGACAGATACCTGTTCAGAATATCAATCACTGCTGTTCATCCCTAGAGGAAGTATGTGGATATACTCATTTCTCTATCCAGAGAGAGGCCTGACTTTCAATGAATGGGCCTCCAGCCACAGTTATCTTTTGGACTGACTTCTTCGAGGGGCCTGTCTGACTGCTTATAATATTTCTAAATAACTTAGCTGTCTACAATATTTTGATTCAATTATTTAGACTGCAGATCTGTCTGCCCACTTTCCTGATACCCTGTAAGCTTAAAGTGCATGAGGATAATCACCAACAGCCCTAAACAGAATTCAGTAAATAAAAGGAGTTCCCTATCACTAACAGCCTTGGCAGAGCTATCCAGTCAAAGTATCACCCGGTAACAGAAGCAGGCAAACTGCTAGAAGCAAGCGATCTGAATGTATTTCAGTGTATTTACTTTCCCTGCCACTGATCGCTCTCTGAGCCCTGCCACAAACACATTCTCCCACATACTCAGTGCCACACTTGACAATGCCATTTTCTGGCAAGCCGATACATGCTGATTAACAGCTGGCTAATTACTAAGGATGATTAAGCAAGCAAAAGGCTTTCCAATTTAAAACAGAAGATGATCTAATGCACACCTCAGAGGCCTTAAAGCATCTTACTGCAGGGTGGGAGCTCCACAGCCTGGTCTCTCCTCCCCTAGCCCAGCCTGCCATTCTCCTCAGATCACAGCTTTGCGAAGGAGCTGGAACATGAAGGACTCCAGGCCCGAGCCCACTCTCACTCCAATTCCTCCTCCTCCATGCCCTGCCTTCCACTCCTCACCCCACTTCCTCATCCTGTTCTCTGCTTCCAGGGGTGGGATGAGGAGCTAAGGTAGCAGATTCGGAGAGCTCAGCACAAGCAGAAGGGGCAGATGGGAGAAGCAGATGCTGCTGGTGCTTGCCTCACTTACAGAACTGAGGCTGGAACACATTCCCTGCTCGTTCATGTAAGTGGACAAGGCACTGAGCATCCCCATTCTTAGTCACACACACACACTTCTCAGGGAAGTGGGACAGGAGGGAAAGGAGACAAAGACTTGGGATGTGCTATGCGCATGTACCACTCCCCACGACGACGTAATCACTACGCATGGCAAATATGTACTAATAAAAAATAAAATTAAAAAATGTGTCACTTCTTACATGAATTCACATATAATTTCTGGATATACGTTCTTTACTTAAATAACTGCCACATTCTGGCCAGATACAGGTGAACACCTGTCATGAGGAATTTCTCTCTTGACAAAATTCACCACACTCACCTCTGCAAAGCAGTGTCTTATGATCCCATCAGCCTGAGACGTAGTAGGAAGTACACAGTTTAACACCCAGGGAAAGTCTTGAAAACACGTACTCCATTAAACATTAGCATTTATATTAGAAATAATCAGAAAATCCCAAGACTTAAAAACGAAATCTTCAAACTTTCTTTCACTGCTCTTTTTAGGTGCTGAAAAGAAACTTTCTTTCTTAAACATGGACGAATAAGACATAACATTAGAAACAAAACTAGGTCACTAATCTGTAAGTATCCCACTGTAGTGAAAACAATAAAAATGTCACCACTCAGCATGTGCCCTATGCTAGACAGCAAGCTAACTCTCAGGGCCCTTCACACTCTGCTTCTATGATTCCAGATTTACGGGTGAGGAAACCAAAGTCTAGGAAGTTAGGGGACTCACCTCAAATGTCCCCGCTAGGAAGCCTTAGAATCAGAGTCAAACAAGCACCCTACCTCTTGTCCTCTATAACATTCTGCCACAACAGCTGATAGTGTTTTATGAAACCAGTTATTTGTACCAACTGATGTCTATAGACACACTGCAAAAGGTAAACATGAAATTTCTCTTCAGTCAGGGTAAAAGCCATGGCTCACACCTAGATGGAGTTCCCTAACCCAAAATCCAAGACACTCCAAAATCTAAAATATTCTGGACACTGACATGATGCCTAAAGCAGAAAATTTCACACTTGACCTCCCATGACAGGGAGCGAACCCAGGAGCGAGGATAACTGTAAGTCACTTTGGAAAAACCTAGTTAATCCCCGGTGCCACAAAAAAAAAAGAAAAAGAAAAAGAAAAAAGAAAAGAAAAGCCTAGTTAAATGATAACCTCTCAAGAACTTAAGAAAAAGTCCCTTAGTATTAAAGTAAACCAGCAATTTTGGAAAATGTACTTCTACATGATTTGCAATAAAAACGTAGCCCAAACCGTCATCCTGGAGAACGAAATGCTACTCTACCAAAGATGGCAATACCATGGTATTTCAGTTCAAAAACTTTTCCACAATCTGGTCGCAAACTGAGTTGGACAAGAACCGAAACAAACTCAGTGGTTAGGTTCAATGTTGACCTTATAGGAAAATTTGATAGGGTTCTTGTCCAGTTCAGTTTGCGACCAGAATCGAGGAGAGAATTGAGTTACCACAGTACTTCAAGTCCTCAAAAAACATGAAGTGGCATTAGCATGCTAATGTTACCTACTTGTACTGTAACACTCTGCAACTCTAGATCAAAAAAGTAGATGTTTAAAACTGAATAAGCACACTCAAATTTAACAGTTATCTTGATAAACCTTCCCCATCATGACATTCCTCCCTCCCTACACAAAACATCATCCTTAAAAAAAGTAATTTTAAGGATCTTTTTCAATGTGACTACTAGCCGGTGGGGTCCACTACACTTTGTATAGTGAATGCTACACTTTAAATAAATAGAAGTAGTAAGAAAGAATAAAAAGAGGAAACAAAATCAAGAACTCTATTCCATTTAAAATCTTATGATTTCAAATGTTCCCATTACAACTCCAAGCTCAGCTGTAACTCTTTACACATTCTCTACTTAACTGTGATTAATAAGATAGAGAGACACAAAAGTACCAATTGTGAGGGCTTGTTGTATTAAAACCCAGAGCAGAACATAAGCATAAAGACCTGTTAATCTTTTCAACAAAGTACATGTGACTCTTGTGTGTGTGACTTCCAAAACTTAGGCTAAACCTCTTCCATGAGGCAAGAGACTGTCCTTCCTTAGTGTCCCTGAGGGCCCAGCCTGTGGTCACTCCTGGAAGGAGTACAGTCAAGGAAGTGCCAAGCTTCCCTTCCTTCAGAGTTCCTTCCTGTACCTTATCTTTCCAAAAAAAAAGCCCAAACTCCCCCCCCACCCCAGGGGATATGGCAAACAGCTGCTTTCCTCACACTGCCTCTTGCCTCTTCCGACAGCAGCAAAGCTCATCACACCTACACACCAGACTCTGAATCAGCCTTCACATTAAGGGGAACAGGGAGCAAGACAGAGTGGACACACACACACACACACACACACACACACTCACAGCCGGAGTTCCTCCCACAGTGGAAGATAGGAAATACTGGCAAACAGCAGGTGTTTGGCGGGGTTGGAACAGAACCCTCAGAAACAAAACAGGCTGCTCAAGGGAACTTTTTGCTAACAGGTCTGGAAATGTCATTTCTCCAGGCTACCCCTCACATGATTGTATAAAAACAGCGACATGCCTGTGAGGGCGGCTTAAACATCACTGACACCACCCCCATCCCCCCAAAACATCCCAGCTGCACAAGATGAAAGCTACCTGAAAGGTTCAAATCAAATGACTTTTAAAATGTCAAAGGCAAGAGGCCCGCAGGGTGTGAGAGGGAACCTGGCCCCTCAGTCGCTCAGTCGCTCAGCTGATAACGACTGCAGATACTGGAGCCAGGGGCTGTCTCATTTCACCAACACCTTTGCAGCAGCTACTGCCTGCTAACCCAGGTCTGCCACCCGGCCCTCTCCAGTTCTCCTAACGAGAAGTAAACTAAAATGCAATCCGTGGCACCCCTCCTAAATGTTACCTATGTCCTCTGACTCAACACTGAATTTAAGTATAGTTGGGATAAATCTGAAAGTCAGAACTTGAAAAAAAAAACCTTACAGGTTATTTAGTCTGGCCTGCAATTTCATAGATGAAGTTTAATGGCAAAAGTGATGCATCAGTGGCTAACTCAAAGACACAAACCAAGTCACTGTCAGAACGCAGGGGCACCCCGAATTCCCAGCCTTTCCACTACAGCACACTGCTTCTTTCTCCACAGCCCAGAACTGCAGGGCTCCCCAGGGGTTGCCAGTCCGTTACAGGACCTCAAGCAAGGAAGGAGGCCCGAAGCTTGAAAAACCTGTGCTTTCCAACAAGTCAGCGTCAGGGTCAAGAACAGGCGACACCCAGCACCTAGATTATTTAGATAATTCCTTCCACCCCACTTCAAGTAAAAACAAACAGTCAGCAGCATTTTAATTAGACACACCCGGCTGGAGAGACTTTACCTTGTGAAACTAGGCTTTACACCCAGTATATTAAACTGGGCCAGTGGTTTTCAAGCTTGGCTACTCATGAAAATCAAGTGCCAAACCTATGTGCAAAGAAAGACAAGAAATACAATTTAATTAAGCCTTTTTGATCTGAGGTTGTCGTTGAAGCTGTTAACTCTCTTGGACATTCAACCAGGTCAGGCCTTCAGCTGGCCTTTGCACAGGCAGCGGAAAGCAAAGTTGTATCTACTCCAACCTGTCCAAATGCCTCACCTACAGAACCCAGGAGGAGCACAATTAAATGGTTGTTTTAGACCACTAAGTTTTAGAGTGGTTTATTAAACAACAACAATAACTGAGACACTTAGCAAGCTGTGTGACGACCCCAATGTCCAAAGTGTACTTACTACAGCCCAATTAAGCCTGAATCTCTGGGGGTGGAACCCAGGCATCTATTTTGAAGGCCTCTTGAGTGATTCTACTCTGCAGCCAAACACTGAAAACCATCGTCTAGACCTGCGCAGTTTAGTACAGTATCCGCCTGCCATGTGTAGCTGCTTACATTTATTAAAATAAAGTTTACTTTATTAAATAAAGCTTACTTTATTAAAATAAAGTTTAAAATTCAGTTCCTAGGTCACATGAGCCACACACCAAGCATTCAATAATCACATACGCTAGTAACTGTCACAATGAACAGCAGAAATCAACGTTTTCATCATCCCCAAAAATTCTATGAGACATTGCTGGTCTAGATTAGCAGTTCCTCAAAGTTGACCCTGAGCTTCCCACATAACCATCACGAGGGAACTTGATAGAAACGCAAATTTCCAAGCCCACCCAAGGCCTACTGAGTCAGAACCTTCGGTTATGGCTTTTGAGATAATTCCTATGCATACTCAGGCTTGCAAGTTAGGCAGAAACAGGATTTGATAAGAAGTTCTTGTTGCTGCCCCAAGAAAATGACTGTTCTATGTCTCTATCATACTTAAATCTAAGAAGTACTGACTTTTAATTTCACTATAATGAAAGAGAATAGTTTGTATTATCATATAATTTCAAAGATAGGTTTTTGTATTAGCGAACTTGAGAAGAAACGCCTTTCAATTAGTAAACAAAGGACTCTAAAAAGACACTGTTGTTTACAATCATCAAGAGAAACAGTAAGGTCTGAAAAATATAGAAAATATTAAAAATTATAAAACTATTCCAGATTATATTTAATTATTAAACTTAAAACTGTGAAAGCTATGGAGCATGACAAAATATAAATGAGAGAAAAGCTAAACACAAAATTGTGACTGAAAATATTTAGTACAATATTATAGGGGCAGGGTCAAACTCAAGGGATAAATTAAGAAGAACTAATGTGGTAGGCCTCTTTTTGTTTCTGCCATGCTCCTTAAAAGTTACATGCGCTAAAACAACTTAAGAGTGCTGAATCGATATATAATCATGCTTTGATATGAAAAACCCATTGCAAGGATGATTTGGTAAAAATAGTTCTACTTTATCAACAACTCACTGAATTGTTCATCTCATAATAACATGAAATTGTCACTAGATTACAATCAAATGCTGAGGCTTGGACTGGAAACTCTCAGGTTCTTGTACTCCTAAATGTCTACAGAGGCTCTCCTCTCTACTTTTCCTTTCTGAACTTTAAATTTACAATCAAATGGAAGAATTATGCATTTTTACAAACTAAATTTTAGAGATAGATGTGAAATCCTGACCTGTCTGTGTGTCTGCGTTTGTGTTTAGTTTCCATCTACTCTTGAGTGGTAAAATGCCAAATATAGTAATTTCCTGGGAATGATTTCTTTTATACTTGTAAATATAAGTTTTCAAAAATAGCTTTTAGAATGAGCTTCCTTTAATAGAGCTCCTGAATCCCACAACTTGATTGTTTTAACATGTTTTCATACAAATTTTAGCATTACTTCTTTATTCAGAGCTCTATTGCCAGTAAATTTCTTACACTGTCAAGTTACAAAGTAATCTTTCTGAGTGTTTTGGTTGGTTTCTCTGCTATTTTGTTGCCCTTGCAGGTAATGTTCTGAAAACTCCTTTAAATTCTAAACACATAAACACCTGCTCACTTTAGCTGTGGGGAAGATCTGAGAAAGGGTAATTTTGCTTGTATAATTCTAGGAAACCTGTGTCTTCAGGATGCCCACTGTTTGAGAGAAACTCATTCTGTAAAACCTCTTAAAGACAAGAGCACCTGGCATGGGTAACTGTACTGCCAATGGAACAAGTTTTCCACTGATCTCCACTTGATTTGCCAGAAGAAGCTAATTGGAAAGATGACAAACTTGCCAGTCTGGTATGATTCTGAAAATGTCTTATGCCATTTTCCCCAACCCAGTAAGCACATACCTCTTAAATTAAAGAGCACCTAGCAATTTCTTACCTAAAATGCTTGCAGTGATAACACAAAAATAGGATTAAAAGTTCCCCCCATACACACACACACACAAACACACACACACACAAACACACACACACTTTGCCATAACCACAAGTAATTATCTTCATGAATGTCGGTAACTGACAGTTGTGTACAGAAGCCAATATGTGCAATTCTAGCATTTATCTACGTTCTTTCAAAAAAGAAAACAATTTTTACTTTTACCACCACAAATTAAATGGAAAAGGCATTTGACAAGTAAATGGAAAAGAGATTTTAAGTAATATAATAACAATTGCAAAGAAAATTTACAAAATGCTTTCAGCATGGTGGGAATTGTTGAATGTAAGCATTGAGAACACAAAGATAAATCATACATAAACCCTGTCCTAAAGAAACCGTGTGGTCCAGCTGAAGCTATATCTGAGAGAGATATCATAAGAAAATGAATGGGATGTTATTTCTTTTTAAATCAGTCTACAAAAGACTGTGCTTGGAAATTACAAATACCAGAAAAGAGAAATTAAGCATAGGAGTTGGAAAACAAACTTCCCCGAGTGTAGGGTAAAAAGATAAGAGAAGGAAAGTAGAAAGGGAAAATACAACCATTAAAGGACCAGGCCAAGGAGCTCCACGTCCAGATACACCTCCTGGAAAGAACAGAGACAATAAAGAGGAAAATTTTGTTAATGAACTACTTCAAGAATTTTTATCAGAACTGAACAACACGAATTTCCAGGTCTAAAAGGCTCACTTCTGTGCTTTCACGAAAATAAGAAAAGATTCTTCCAGAAGATTACAGAAAGGAACAAACCAGGTCACATCCAAAGGAATAGAAATCCAAATAACTTCTCAAGAGAAACACTGGAAGATAAAAAAGATATTGGGGCAATGTCTTTAAAACAGAATTTGATATTCACCCAAACTATCAATGAAGTACGTAGAACAAAGATATTTTCATGTTTCCAAAACACTTTACCTTCCAAGCATGCTTCCTCAAAAAGCTACTGAAGGGTGTGCTCCACAAAGCTGAGGCAATAAACCAAGAAAGGATCAAAAAACGAAAGAGGAGATTCCATAAAGAGAGGTAAAATAAATACCCAAAATGATGAGCTACCAGTCCATGTCAAAAGGATTAAGGAAAAATGTCTCTGAGAAGATGAAATTGAAGAATGGCTGATATATTTGAATGTCCTGAAAGGAGATTTCAACAAGGGGTAGAGAGTTTGACTGTTGAATTATTAAGTACATAGAGGGCTGGGGATATAGCTCCGTGGCACAGCACCTGGCTGGCAAGCGCAAGGCCCTGAGTGTGATACCCAGTACCAAAAAACCAAAAAAGTACATAGAAAAACTAAAAAAGAAAAAAAAATACAAATGGCAAACAAATAAATGAAAAAACGTTCAACATCATTGGTCATTCGAGAAATGCAAATTAAAATCACATTGAGATTCCATCTCACACCAGAAAGAATGGCTATCATCAAAAATCACCCAATAACAAATGCTGACAGAGGTATGGGGAAAAAAGAACCCTTCTCCACTGTTGGTGGGAGTGTAGATTGGTACAACCACTGTGGAAATCAGTGTGGAGATTCCTTTAAAAACTAGGATTGGCAATCTCATTAGACCCAGCTATTTCCCTTCTGGGTATTTTTCCAGAGTAAGTGAAATCATCATACCACAGCCATGTATGTGCACCCATGTTTATAGCAGCACAATTTGTAATAGCTAAATCTTGGAAACAATCCAAATGCCCATCAACTGAGCAATGGATAAAAAAAGATATGGCTTTTTGTTGTTGTTGTTGTTGTTGTTGTTGTTGTCTTTTTGAGACAGGGTCTCATTATGCAGTTCAGGTGGGCCTTGGGCTCACTTCGTAGTCCAGGCAGGTCTCGAACTTGCAATGATCCTCCTGCCTCAGCCTCCTGAGTGCTGGGATTACAGGAGTGGGCCACCACACCTGGCAAGATGTGGTATTTTTATACAATGGAGTATTGCTCAACTATAAAGAAAGATAAACTCTAGGCTTTTACAGGTAAATAGATGCAACTAGAGACCATACTCATAAGTGAAATAAATCAGACTTGCACATGTAAACATCACATTGTCTCTAGTATAAGAAACTGAAAGAGTAAATAAGATCCAAAAGGTACAATAGATATTGTGAAAGGGAAAGAAACAGCTCAAAAAGAAAGAACAACTGGAATGGGGAAAAGAAAAGAAGGGGAAAAAAAACCATATACACACACACAAGATAGCTAAGATAAACGTACTACTATTCTATTAGTTCATTGAAAGGAACAGTTAGTGCTTATATTGTTTGACCAATTTTGCATGCTTGTATTTGGTAATCTGAGCAACTATATTGAAGATAACAATATGCAATATAATAACCATTGTTAATTTCTTATCTTGTTTTGAAATTCTGAAATCTTTTTTTATTCTCTTTAAAATTAAAAAAACAAGAAAGAAGAAAAAAATTTAACTCTATAGACTACAGTTTTGTACAACAGGAAAAGAATTCATTGAACAGTACACGACTCAACTGTGACAAGTGCTCTATCTTGTTATATAAAAATGTCAACACTAGGCCGGGGGATGATAGCGCATGCCTACGATCCCAGCACTTGGGAAGCTGAGGCAGGAGGACTGCCTCAAGTTCAAGGCCAGCCTGGGTTACACAGTGAGTTCAAGACCAGTCTGAACTACATAGTGAGACCCTGTTTCAAAAAAAAAAAAAGCACTAAATACTGATGCAGCCAAAATTACTATGTAACTATACAGGAAACACGGGACAGAAAGGAGCTGGGTGTAGGCTGGAAAGAGATCCAATCAAAAACTATCACTACTAGTTCATCTTAGGGGATAAAGAAAAAAATTCCTACAAAATAAACTAAAGCCACTAAAGGTAGTTATTCTGGAGAAAAAAATAAAGAGGAGGGGTTTCTGTTTCTTTTTTTTGTTTTCATAGCCTTTGTAAAACTACATTACACTTTAAGCCAGGTGTGGTGACCCACACCTGTAATCTCAGCACTGAGGCTGAGGCAGGAGGATTACACCAAGTTAGAGACCAGCCTGGGCTACAAAATGAGTTCAAGGACATCCTGAACTGCATAGTAAAACTCGGTCTAGAAAGAAAAGAAAGGAAAGGAAAGGAAAGGAAAGGAAAGGAAAGGAAAGGAAAGGAACGGAACGGAACGGAACGGAACGGAACGGAACGGAACGGAACGGAACGGAACGGAACGGAACGGAACGAAACGAAA
>RJWT010013797.1:0-21515 GCA_004365215.1 Cuniculus paca | reverse complement strand
GCCCGGGAACCAGGAAAATCTGATAGGAAAACTAAAAGATAAAAGAACTTGAAAAGATAGAGCACAACACAGAGAAAGAAAGAAAGAAAGAATCTACCTGTTCTCTCCAGCTCCAAGCTCACAGCTTGCAGGAAAGAGGCCAAGCCCACAGTGACAAAGCTGGGGATTCCAAGGGGTCCCAGTGAGAAACAAGGCAGCAGAATGGGTGGGTGGTTGCTGTCATCTGCAGAGGTGGGATGCGATTCTGCTCCCACAGGAGCCTTTCAACACGCAACAGCTGTTGAGTCATCCCAGTCCAGGTGCCCACCATGGCCCTGGACAGAGTGCTTTGTCAGGTGACATCGATTGCTTCAAGGCAGGACTCAGAGCAGCCACAGGACAGCTTCACTCCAGGGACTCCAGTGTTACCCTCACACAGTGACTAGGTGAGAGACAGCCACTGGAGACAGCAGTGGTCAGCAAGCAGGCTGGAAAGAGACCCTTTGAAGGGTTTGTGCCAAAGGACACAGGCCTCACCCTCCATGGCCAGAGGCCAGACCTAGCCTGAGTTGCTCTCGATTTGAAAGTACAGTAAAACCTTGGTTTGAGAGCGGCATTCATTCCAGAAACATGCTCGTAACTCAAAGCACTTCATGGCAAAGAGAATTTTCCATAAGAAACAATGGAAACGCAGGTGATTTGTTCCACAACTCAAAATTATTCATACAGAAAATGATTAACCTGCAATATAATGCAAAATAATAAATAAAAATACAAAGTATAAAGAAAACTAAACAAATTAACCTGCACTTAACTTTGAAAATCTTCGTGGCTGGTTTGGTGAGGAAGACAAAGAGAAGGAGGGTTATTGTATAGGTCAACTTTCACTATCACTGCTATCTATTGGCTCAATGGAATCTTTTTTTTTTCTATCATCCATAATTACTTTATTTTTCTCTACAATCAGATTTTATTGGTACATTTTAGATATACATAATGATCATGTTCATCACAGAGAATTTGATATAACTTGATATAACTGTACACGATATGACTTGATTCTTTTTTCCCAATTCGCTACCCTCCCATCAACCCCTCTTTCCTTCCGTATTTACAAAAGCTTTGTTTCCAGTTTACCTCTTTTCTCATTTTTTTTTTTACTTTTCCCTTCTTTCCTTTCCCCCTCTCCCTCTCTTTTTCCCCTCCGCATTTGAATATTTTCTTCCTTTTTCACAATACCTAATATAAATTTTGGTCCTTATTTATACTTCCAATTTCTCACACCAGAGAAACAATACAGTATTTACACGGGTGTCCAATTTATTTCACTTGACAATATGGTCTCAAGGTGCATCCATTTAATGTCTCGAGCTTAAAGTAATCTTTTTCCTTTCATGCAACTTTAACAAGGAAACTATCCAGTGACATTTGCTTTTGTCTTCTTTTGAGGATTTCATAGAAATGTGACATTGCATTGTCATTAAACAGATTCATTGCCTGCCCTGCTATAGCCTTATTTGGTTGGTGCTTTTCTACAAAATTTTCTGATTTCCCACATTTTACACATCTCCCTAATCTCATTTGAAGTGGAGGATCCTTTGCTTTTATCTCCTCCTCCTGTGCAGATGAGATCTTCTCCATAACCTCTTGCTGTTGGGAGACATCACCCACAATCCCGCAGTGAGACAAGGAGAACCACTGGCTTGGTTTTGATCTTATGACCTTCAGCAAAACACTGCTTATTTATCCAGTTAAAGTTTGCTCAAAAATGTTTGCTCATCTAGCGGAATACTCTCAGGACAAGAGACTTGCAATCCAAGGTTTCCCTGTATTGGCAATGGAACCCTCACTATACTCTGACTGCCTACTGGTGTCTGCACCCAGTTTAGAACTGGGATCTGAATTTAGATCTGGCCTTTATCTACCAGCGTGAGCAGGGACACATCTTGACTTGCACACTGCCACAGCCTATGAAAATCAGAGAGGCCTTAGAGAAAAACGAGAATTGCTAGACCCCAGAATTGTAGATGCCAGAAGAAAACCATGCATTCAAAATCACAGAGAATTTTTTCCCTCTGTGGATTTGTGCATTTGTGTTTGTTTTCTTTCCTTTTTTCTTTCTTCACTAGTTTATTGGACTTTGGAGAATTTTCCTTTATCTTTTTTCCTTGCTTCTTTATTTCCATCTGTATTTCCTTATTTTTTCTTCTTTTAATTTTTTCTTTTTATTCTCCATATAGTTTTTAATCCCTTTTTATCTTCTATTTCTTATAAGATTTTTCTGCTACCTTTACCTAACTCTGTAAACATCCTGCTAATCCCCAGTATGACCTGTTGCCCCATTTCTCTCCCCTTCTTCTCATATACTATAGCTCAAGGTTTTAAATTTTTCTTCTTGCATTCCCCAATTTCCAATGTCCTATATTTTTAATGATACAACCATTAAGTTTTAGTAATCTTTAGATAGCTAACTCTATAAAAACACTGTTGAATTCTACCATCAGTGGAGGTATAGCTGTCCCATTTCATACATACTAGCTATAAATTAATACCTGGTTTGTCTTAATGTTTATACTAAAATCGTGGATTTCTTCTCTAGGGTTAAGGGTGGTATATAATTGGTTCTTACGGTATGGTAATCCAATTTGTCTTCGGTGATACTACTATGGTTCATTTGTTTGTTATTGGCAGGGTGGCATAATTGTTGCTATTAATGAGTTTTCTCTATAGGCCAACATGCAGACAGATTATCTTTGTGACATTAACAATACTAGGGTACATCCCCAGAGAACTCAATGTTGTGCCAGTTACATGGTATCCTTCCCCTCCCAAATTAACTGAGATGATCAGATCTTGGGAAAGAGGCAAAGAATTACAGTTAGCCATGCCCAAAGTACATCACTGAAAAGCAACCAGATAAAGAGATCTTCATACTGCAACAAAGACTTTATACTATAACCACCCACAAATCTCAGCAGAACAAAACAAAAATAATAGAAACATAAGAATACAAGGCAACAAAATACCTCCCAAAACTCCCAACTGCTCCAAAACCAATCCAGGGGCATTGAGGGAGAGAATAATATAGTCCGCACACCATAACTACTCAAAGGATAACAGAGGAGATTAGAAAACAGATCAAAGACAGACACAGTGGGATAACAGAACATATAAAACAATAATGGAAGTAATAACCAAAGTGGTCCAGGAGCTTTCAGAAGACACTGATAAAAAGCTAGCTGGCCTAAATGAAAAGATAAAAAATATGAATGACTAGTTCGGACAATAATTGGAGTTCTTGAGAAAGTTTTGAAAGAGATTAAAGATTATATTGAAAGTATGGGCAGCAAAAGCAATCAATGTGAGAACAGAATTTCAGAATTAGAAGACAGGGATGCCTTAAAAAACCAACTACTCAAAGACACCTTAAAAGCAACAAGAGAACATTAAAAATGAATCCAACAGCTGCTAGATAATGCAAAGAATACCAAGAGTAATGGGAACAAGTGAAAAATCAGAAGACACTACCAATGGCATAAAAACCCTGTTCACAGAAATAATGGCAGAAAACTTCCTAAACACAATGGCACAGTGGTACCTCAGTTCATGAACTTAATTTGTTCTAAGATTTTGGAAAAGATGACCATGTTTGTGTTTATGTGGGAAAGATGACCACAGTCATGTTTGTCACCAAATGTGGAGTTTGCAAACAAAATCAAAATTTTGTCAAATGTTTCTGTTTTTAGCCAAATTGTTTATAAACAAAACATTCAAGAACTGAGGCATCACTGTGTAAGAAAACAAATAAACATTCAGCTAAATGAGGCATACGAGGCCCCAAATAGCCATAACCAGAAGAGAACCTCTCCACACCACTTCATAATCAAAGGACATCACAAGGACAAAATCCTAAAAGTTCTTAGAAAAAACAACAAATTACATATAAAGGCAAACCCACTAGAATTACAGTCAACTTCTCAACACAAACCTTAAAAGATAGGAGGGCTTGGAATAAAGTATTTAAAACCCTGAAAGATAACAAATTCTGAACTCGGCTTATATATCCTGAAAACTTTCCTTCAAAGTTGATGGAGAAATAAGGATTTCCTTGAAAGAAGCACCAAAGAAATTCATGGTCACCAAACTATCATTACAAAAAATTGTTAAGGCTATCCTAGAGAGAGACAATGAGGTCAACAAGGTCAATAAGTCAAAGAGAATGAATACACATGGCACGATGAACAGCTAAGCAGAAGAAAAACAATAAGGAAATCAACAACAGGAAGGACAATAATGTAATGACAAGAATGAGTCAATATCTTTTAGTAAAAACTTCCAATCTGTGTGATCTCAACGTCCCAATCAAGAGACATGGATTAGAAGAACTGATCAAGAAACAAAACCCAACTATATGTAGCATGCAAGGAACACATTTAAATCAAAATAAAATTCACAAATAAATTGGACACATATTGTAAATATCATGTTGTTTCTCTGGTGTGAGAAATTGAAAGTGTAAATGAGGACCAAAATGTAAAACAGATGTGAAATAGAAAGAAAACGTTCAAAGGGGAAAGGGAATGGGGGGTGGGGGAGAGAAGGAAGGAAAAAGAAAAAAACATGATGAGAAAAGAAAAAAAATGGAAACAAAGCTTTTGTAAATAGTGCAGGGAAGAGGAGTTGAAGGAAGGGTAGGGGAATGGAAAAAAAGAGAATCAAGTTATATCATGTACAGGCATACAAATTCCTGTAATGAATGTGATCATTATGTACCAACAAATTTAATTAATTAAAAAAATAAAATTCGCAGATTAAAAATTAAAGGGTGGAAAACAACATTCTATTCAACAAGAACCCAGAAAAAAGCAAGCATAGCTATCCTAACTTTAAATAAAGATCAAGCCCAGCCTGATCACAAGAGACAAATAAGGTCACTACACATTGATTAAGGAAACAACTCAAGAGGAACAGATAATAATTATAAGAATTTATGCATCAAACACCAGCACACCCAACTTCATGAAACAAACACTAATGGACATGAAAAACCAGATAAATAACACAGTTGTAATAGTGGACCTCAATACCCCATTGTCACAAATAGATCCACTAGATAATCAACAAATAATCAGAGTTTAACCAAACCTTTGAACAAATCGATTTGATAAATATCTACTGAATGTTCCACCCAACAGCAACAGAATACACATTCTTTTCAGCAGCACATGGAACTCCCTCCAAAATAGACCAAATACTAACCTATAAAGCATACTTAAGTAAATGCAAAAGTATCAAAATTATCCCATGCATATTATTGGATCATAGTGCAATGAAGCTAGCAATCAATGGCAAAACAAACAAAAAACAGAAACTATGCAAACACATGAAAATTAATCAATACCTTCTTGAATAATCAATGGACCACAGAAGAAATTAAGGAAGAAATAAGACAGTTCCTAGAATCAAACAATAACACCAGTACAACATATTAGAAACTACAGGACACAATGAAAGCAGTCCTAAGAGGAAAGTATGTAGTGATGAATGTCTACATCAGAAAAACAATATGCACAAATAAATAACCTAATGATGCACCTCCAGGTCCCAGATAAGCAAGACCAACCCAAATCCAAAGCTAGGATGATAAAGGAAATTATAAAGATCAGAGAAGAAATTAATGAAATTGAGACTAAGAAAATTTTTAAAAATCAATCAGAGTTGGTTCTTTTAAAGAATAAACAAACTAGAGAACTCCCTAGCCAATTCTACCCAAAAAAAGACCCAAATCCATGCAATTAGAAATGAAACAATGAAATTATAACAGATTCTGCCAAAATCCAGAAGATCATTGGTAACTACTTTGAGAAACTATAGTCAAATAAAATGAAGAATTCAGGAGAAATGGATAGATTCTTAGATACATATGAGCTACCAAAACTTAACCAAAAAGATATAAAAATTCTAAATAATCCAGTATCAGTCAATGAAACGGAAGGAGTCATTTTTAAAAACCTACCAACTAAGGGAAGCCCAGGTGTTGACAGAGTCACTGCTAAATTCTTCATGAACTTTAGTTCTAAAACCAGTACTCTTCAAAGCATTTAATGAAATCTAAAGAGAAGCAGTATTCCCAAGGTCGTCTGTGGAAGCAAGCATTAACCTTCCAAAGTCAGGAAAGTATCCAACCAAAAAAGAGAACTATAGACCAATTTTCTCTTTAATAAACATCGATGTGAAAATTCTCAATGAGATACAGTAGTACCTTGCTTTACAAACTTAATTTATTCTACGATTTTGGAAAAGATGGCCACGTTTGTGTTTGTGAGGTAAAGATGGCCACAGTCATGTTTGTCACTTGATATAAAGTTTGCCAACAAAAACAAAATTTTGCCAGACCTGTTTGTGAATCAAATTGTTTGCAAACAAAAGTGTTCATGAACCAAGGTACTACTCATACTAGAAACAGAATGCAGTCGAGCATCAAAAAGATCATGACCAATAGGATTTATTCCAGAGATGCTGGGATGTTTCAACATATACAAATCAATAAATGTAATACACCACAAAAACAAAAACAAAGACAAAATCATATGATTATCTCAACAGGTGCAGAAAAAGTACTTGACAAAATCTAAATATCTGTTCATGGTTAAAAAAAAATGCTGAAGAAAGGTACAGAATTTCCTTATCCTAATCTGATAAAAGCTATCTATGGTTTGATGCTTTTAGTTCTCTTGGGAAAATACCAAGAAGGGAAATAGCTGGATCAAATGGGACCTCTAGTCCTAGTTTTCTGAGGAATCTCCACACTGGCTTCCACAGTGGTTGCAAAACTCTACACTTCCACCAAAAGTGGAGAAGGGTTCCTTTTTCCCCACAGCCCCACCAGCATTTGTTACTGGTTGACTTCTTGATAATATCCAGTCTTTCTGGAGAGAGATGGAATCTCAGTATTACTTTAATTGCATTTCTTGAATGGTTAGTGACGTGGAGTACTTTTTCACATATTTATTGGCTGTTTGTACTTCTTCATCTGAGAAGTGTCAGTTCATTTCAGATGCCCATTTTTGAATTGGGTCTTTAAATTTGGGGGGGATCTAATTTCCTTCAATTCTGTATTTTAGATATTAGACTTTTGTCTGAAGAACAACTGACCAAGAAGAGCAAGGATGAAAGCATCACCCAACTTCAAAATATACTACAAAAGATACTGCAATTGAAACAACACAGTACTGGCATAAAAAAGGAAAAAAAAAAGACACATTAACCAATGAAACAAGATAAAGAGCCCAGGAATAAACTTATGCCTCTATGGTCAGTTGACATTGACAAAGCTGCCACGAATGCACAGTGGAGAAAGGTGAATCTCCAATAAATGGTGTTGGGACAACAGAATGTCTACATGCAGAAGAATGAAACTGGGTAGACCCTTATACTATTCACAAAAATCAACCTCAAAATGGATTAAAGACTTAAAGTGAGACCTTAGGCTATAAAATTTGAAGAAAAATACTAGAAGAAAAATAGGAGGAAACTTTTTTTTACATTGGTCTGGTCACTGGTTTTTTTTTTTTTTTGATAATGATTACAAAGGCACAGACAACAAAAACAAAAACAGAAATAGAATCCCATCAAATGAAAATTCTTCTGCACAGCAAAGGAAATAACCAACAGCATGAAGAGCTAACCTATGGAATGAGGAAATACAGTAAGTCTCCAACTTATTAATCTTTGAGAATTTTCAAAGCTACGAATGGACCTTGCTGTGCTGTGTTCATGCACCAAGTCCCTATAAGGAATGTGATCATCAGGTACTACAAATATGTATGAAATAGAAAGGGTTCAAGAGATGTAAGGAGGAGAAGAAGGGAAGGGTTAAAAACAGAATTAAAGAATGTCAGGTACATGTACAAACTCCTCATGAGGAATGTCCTCATTATGTACTAAAAACATGTACCAATAAAAATAAATGTAATTTTAAAAAAGAAAAGAAAGCAGGTTCAAGGGAGATCAGAGGTCTGCTCATGTCACCTATTTGATGAAGGACCACTGCTGCACATATCCCAGTTTATGACACAGTTGGTCTAGAGGCAGCTCTGTTTACGTAATCCTTTCAAATTCTGTAGTCACACATCCAAATCCTTGCCATGCCCAGAGGCATCTTATGATCTGTCTCTTAATAGTTATTCTGGGACAAAGTAATGACTTTTGTTTTAAACCCTAAGGGACTGCTCTGTAATTCTAAATCAATGGTTGTCATAAGCCACCTACAGAATTGCTTTCTGCCCTACTTTTCTAGTACTGTACCACTTAATCTGTCGAATCCTAAATCTCAAAGAGCAGAGGAGTTTGCACTGATATTCACAGCAGTTACCAATCCTCCTCTGACTCTGGACCCCATTCAGAACTAGAGATCTAATGAGTTGATAAATGAGTTAAAGCAACACCCTTAAATGTATACGGTGTTTCAAATGCTAAGATGATAACAACAATCACTGTCTCTTTGATGATGATGGGTGACAAACTATAGCACTTTTCTTTCACTGGAGCTATCTCAACATGCTGTAGAACCCCAGACTACTATAAATTTTATCAATGTCATGGCCCTTGCATTAATACCATTTTTTTCTCTCTCTCACTCCTGGAACACAAAGAATCTGTGGCACTTCCGCCTACACATCCGTAATGAGATAAATAAGCTTCCTGTGGCCAGATTCTTACAGAAAACTGGATGGTTGGCATTGCTCTAAGGTAAGAAAGCAAAGATATTCAGCTTATACCGCCAAATTGAAAGAAATAACTTGTTATCTCTATCTAAAAACCACGATTTATAGTTGAGTATCCACTACCAAAACTATTTGCTTCAGCTGACTGACTACCTGTGGATCAGCTGTTGAACTTAGAGTTACATCATTAAGTTCATGACAATAAAAAATCATTCTCCAAGATGCTCTAATTTCTGTGCAGGTCAACTGGGAGAGTCCCATGGGGATATGAAAAAAATCATCACCCCTGACTCTTTCAGGCCTTGGAGGGTGTCATGAGTCTTCTACATTCATATAGAAATGTGGCATTACTTATTTCAAGAGCTTTAACTTTTGTCCTTCATGCCACAGAAGCACTCATTCCACAAAATCAAGAGGCAATATAGGGAATCAGCCCAACAGCAAGTAGGTCTGTCAACCACATGTGAAGGAACTAGGGAAGGTATCTTTGGAACCCAGGAACTACTGTGAAATGGACCCAGGTCAGAACTGTATTCGTCACATGGCCTCTGTAAATCCCCACGATGTGTAGCCAATGATCAACATCAGCCAAGTCCCAGGACCCCCCTAAACTCTATTTCCCTTCTCTTTTGGCTAAAGATATTTTAAAAAGGTTCACACTAATGTTTCTTGTGACATCATTACAGGAAACTTCCTCAAAGAAACCCAATGTTTCCTTCACTTGAGAAATTCTGGGTCTGTGTATGGGGTCACGTAGGGGAACGGCTGAGAGCCCGGATCTCTCCTTTGTAGCAATTCAAGTCAGGCCTGTGTTCATCAGATTTAGAATCAGTTATATTAATCAAGTAGGACCTTAGTAAGTTGAACATCTATTTCAATCCTAGGAATATCATAATAAATTAGCCACCATTGTATACACCCCCAGGCTAAGCTCTTCTAATAACCACTCTGGTTCTGCTGCTACAACTATAGTCATGTCCACACAAGTGCCACCATTTGACCTCTCCAATCTGTGACACTAGCATTCTCACTAAAATCTGAGAGGCTATTTCAGAGACAGCCTTCTCCCTCTTTCAGCATACAGGATTTAGCTACTTGAGAATTGTTCAACAATACAGTGGTCCTTGCCACTGTATTTCTCAAACAGTGAGGGAATGACTAAGTGGATCACACATAACTCTCCAAAATTACTAGCTCTTTAGCCTTTTGAGTCTTTCCTTCACATTATTCTAATTAACTGGTAACATCTCATTTTAGAACAGGTATTTCAGTCCAGCTTTAAACAATTGACAATCTACTCCTTCCTGTTGAACTCTAGTCCCAAATTAAGAACTTCTGGTAAGTACATCTAGAGCACTAATTTTAGTCCATTCTAATGAGGTTCTTTCTGTTTTGATATGTACCCTGAGAATCTATTCCTATACATTTCTGCAGATGAAAATTAGCTGTGTGCTCTTTTACACTATCTCTTTGGTGGATAGATTTTTCTGTTTGTCCCTGTGGCATTCAGTAATATAACTCTCTTTATAGAAATTAGCCATGGTGGCATGTACCCATAGTCTCAGCTATTTAAATCACTTGAGCCCAGGAGTTTGAAGCCAGGAAGGGCAACATAGTGAGAATGGTCTCAAAAAAATTTTTTTAAATTAAAAAAAATTAGGAATAATTTGCCTTCTAGAGTTGATATCATTTAAAAAAATAGAAGGCAGGTTGTATTGGTCAGTTTTCCTATTGCCGAGACCAAATAGTTGACCCACAATTTAAAAGAGGAAATGGTTTCTTTGGCTCACAGTTTCTGAGAATTCAATCCATGGTCCCCTGGCTCCAAGACAGGTCCATCAGTTTTGGCAGAGGAATGCTGCTTACCTCATGGTTGCCAGGAAGCAGCAAAGGAACAGAGAGAAAGAGGTAGAGAGCTAAATATAGACCCCAAGGTCACAATTCCATGACCCACCTAGACACACCCAGAAATGTTTTACTAATCCCCTAAGTCAGTGATGGCAAGCGAACCTTTTAGAGCTTTCAGTAGTAACAAACAGCCAGCTGTGGCATGTGTGTTGTACGTTCACCATCACTACCCTGGGTGGTCCCAAGCCAATCAAGTAGTTTAACTGTCACAGGCATAGGAAGGACCAGCATCCCCTTCATAGATAACTACCTTGGTTGAAGTCATTATGGAATCTTAAGCAACAAAAGACTAATATCATCTTATACAAGAGGAAGGAATGCTTTTCTTGGTCCAGAGTGTTCCAGATTTAGATATTCAGATTCTCAGATTCATCCAAATCTATCCAAATAGCCTCATTCCAATTCTTTGAGTCCCATCCTTTACAATCAATTTTTGCTTAGGAAAATACTGAGACTGTGAATTTAGTTCTGTAACCCAGAAAGTTAAACGCTGGGTCTTGTTTGAAGACATTTTAGTTGTACAGTTATGAAATATAACAGAGCCCCACGAGGTAGCTACGAAAGCTCACTTCTCTAGGAAGGCTGCTAGGGCAGTGATGGAAGCTCCCTTGTCCTTACTTTAAGACAAGAATTTAAAAATGAATTAGCTTGCTTTTTGGGAGTTCTGTGCTGCAATCAGAGGCAGCCTTACCATTCAAATTTCACATTCCTCATCTGTATCACAATGCATCGCAGCGAACCTCTTCGCCTGACAAACATCTTGCTCTCAATAGACATTCCATCCTAATTATTTGCTTCCCGGAAGACATTATCCAACTTCTCACTGATTATGAATTTAGAACTACCTAAAAACTCAAAAGTCACATAACCAGTCCCGTATTATCTTTAAGAGGCTATTTCTTTAACACATTTTGGTGCTGAATGGTGAGTTAGATAAGGTTCAGTAAGTGAAATAGATACCACTCAAGCTGCTTGAAGCAGCACAATTTTTAACTCAAAGGATTAGATGCTTATAAAATGATTAGTAACTTGGAAAAACAAAAGCCAGGAAGCTACCCTTAGCCTTTGACTTCAAATGTATAGGACCACATCTGCCACAATTGTTACCACCTTTATCACTCTCTGCATTCACGAGATCAGTGGAATGATAGTAGAATGTGTAACCCAGCTGTTGCCAACACTTTTGTCTGTAACTCACTTATCTAATTGCACTCCTACAGGACAGCGGCAACCAACTCTTTTGCCTTTCTAATATTTCAATTATGATTGCCTCATATTGACAAAAATTAAGTTTGTGAGATTCATAGGCTCACAACAGAATCTGTGAAATTTAAAATGTAATTCTCATTTCTGTAATACTACAGGAGAGGAGAGACTGCCTACGCCTGGAGCACGGGAATGGATCTGTCATGCCAGTAGAAGTCTTGCATGGTAACTTTAAGATGGTGCTAGATTTCTGAAGTACTTAAAATTTAGAGTAGACCTCTGGGATGTAAACTCCAAATATCAATTCTAATGATAAATCAGAGATTTGTTCACCAAATTCATCGGGCCCTTCTTTTGACTCACAAGTTCCCATGATACGTTTCTTTTTGGAGGTAACATTAGATACCACTTTTATAGGACTGGTCATAAGTCAAGCAAAATGAAAACACTTTGACTAAATATTAATCTGATAGAGCAATTATCTCTTTTATGATTATGTAACATCTCTATTAAATTTCACTGATGAAAGCTAAAATCAGAATGTGTTTGAAAACCAACTGTATGTAAACTGCTAATTCTCTATGTGCTTATAAACATGTAAGTATTGCACAGGATTCCTAGATCAAGGAAATGAAATCACACTCAGCAGTGAGGCAAGACTGTTGCTAATACTATCATGCAACCCTTAAAACCTACCCAACTGCCTTATTACCAAATAGCTGGGTCATCATTATTCTTGAGAGACTGGTTCTTATGATTCCTCACAAGGTGGAGAAACTCAGTTTAAATAGAATAGATCATGGGTGACAGAGAAAGTATCTCTCCATGGCAAATGCAAAGAAAAAAATAAAAAATGGAAAAAAGAAGTTATCTAACAGTGTTCTCTAAAATTGCCCCCCACCAAAAAAGAGAGAGAATAAAACAGATTCAAGGATATCCAGAGACTGAAGTATCCATACTATGCTTATGGACTAATGAGACAGAACTGTGTTAAACTCATAGTGTTGTATATAAGAAAGAAAGAATACTGAAACTCTTGTTAGAAATAGTTGTATTATTTAAACCTCCCGAGATATACTTAGGGTGGCTTTTAATTTGGACAGACTCTGTAGATGTTCAAATATATTAGGACCGCCTGATAGCTGCATCATATAATTAGATACAGAGATGCCATGTGATGTGTTGCAGTATGCCTTAGTTTCAAGGGAGACACCAGTTTAAGAACACATTCCCAGGGAAAACCCTGAGTATGACAATGGGGGGAAATAATCAATAAATCTAAGTTCAGTTTCTATTTGAGACAAAATGAGAAGCAAGGATAGGAAGGAAAGTGTATTTTTACATGTATCTGTAAACATGTCTTTATGTGGTACAATGAAAAAGATTAAAAACAAAACAAAAACTATAAATTCTGGTTTATAAACAGGTAGCAAAAAGCTCTAATTTCTAAAAGGACATGACAAAGCCTAAATTCGTAAGTCTGAAAGAAAATATGGGTAAGTCAGATTACTGCTTGCCCACTTAGATATGCTAATTAATAATAATTTGAAGACAGCTATGGACCACCTCCTTAGTAATTCGCAGAGCTTTTTGGGTTCAGACTCTGGAATCTGAACAATTCTCATATGGAAGTGGTTTTACACATCAGTTTTTATTTTGTATTGTTGTGGTGCTGGGGATGAAACCTGGGACCTTGGGAATGCTAGACAAGTACTGTGCTACTGAGCTACACCCCCAATCACTGTCAATTATTTTTAATTTAGGTCTTTGAATTTAAATCAGGACTCACAGTATCCTATTAAAAACAAATTTAAAATAATCCATGCCTTTCAATTCACACCTGTGCCTTCCCTCTGTAACACACGTTAGGAAAGCCATCTTCTAACACAATTTGTAGTGCTCTTTTGCCTTTGCACAACTAACTTTATCTTCAAAAATCATCTGTCTAGAATGCCAAAGATTGAACACAGATTCTAAAATGTATCAGTATTACGGACCTTTCCAAGGTCACCCATTGAAACTGCTTCCTTGGCCACTGCTCAAGCACCCTACTCCTGTACGTAACGGCTGGCCTCAAGGTGCCTGACTTTCAGCTTTGCAGTTCCATTTGCCGAGGAGGCCCAAATTTAAGTCCTCTCCTTCATAAGCCCTTGTTTCTTTTCTACATAAGAAAATGGTGGCAGAAAAGAATTTAGAATTTTAACAACTTGATTTTATAAATAAATATTTAGCAGACAATTACATTATAATAAACTGATTAACAAGACAAACACATCATTTTCTCACAGCAATAGTATATTTATTGTGCTGAAATCAGGTAACAGGTAATAGCTCTTGGGAACCAGTACAGAATGTTCACAAAGATTTACAAATCTCTAATCATTACACACTGAGGAGCAAAAACAAAAGTACAGAATCTTCCCGGACCAAACACGTGTTGCAAATTTTCTGTAATTCTCATGACTGCATGCCTTTCAGGGAAGAATACGCAATTTTAATGCACAATAAATATTTTATAGTTTACAAAATATTCTGAAATAGTTTGTACAAATAGCACACATCTTACACATGCAGTTTTGACAAAGTGTGAATTTACTTGGAAATAGTCACGCTACTTTTATCACATTTTCTCTTTCTATGACTCCTCTGTGACATCTCTGTAACAAATTAACCTACATAATAAAACATGGTTCATGTTCTGTTTCCCTCTTTATTTCCAGTTGCTTATTTTTGTTACATGAAATACTTCATTTGTAAGTAGCAAGTGTAACTTGATTGCTCTGACTTGATTGTTCTGAATAAAATGCTTTTATTCATTTTGTGTTTTAACAATTAACACCTTGTAACATCAAGCACTGAATTTAACAATCCTTAGCACCAAGGAGTCAAGCATATTTACCAAAATGGGTTTACACTTCATGTCTAGTTAATAAATAAAATTTTGCAATTTAGTTACAAGGGAAATATCACTTCCAAAATTAAACATGTTGAAAGAGAAGGATAATTTCACAGAAATGTTTGGTGTATGCTATTTGTAAAAAAGCCAAAAAAATTAGTGGATTCAAAAGTGAAAATTAAAATTTACATTAGAGGACTCCTTGATTTTTTAATTAAATTTATTTAATTTTAAATGTTCTTTCCAGCAGAAGAGGTAGGTATATTTCCACATATGAAAAAAATCAGTAACAGCCACAAATCAAAACAAGGAAAGCCTGATAAAAATCAATGTACCTTCTTCTAACAGCATACAAATGTAATTATCTGATGATGTTACTAATAAAGACATGAGTTGCTTCATGTTTCAATCAGACAATGATCTTAATTTTCATAATACATTTCTGCTAAAAATAGGAGTATTCAAAGGCTGTCTTTTCATCACAAAAATTGTCTCCCACAGTGATTTGTGCCATGAGTCATGGTGACCTTTGGGTCATACACAGAATTATACTGTAATTCTTTCCTATTTTCACCAACACCATCATCATCAAGCCTCTACGATTCTAGAGATGAGCAGATTTTTTAAATTTAATTATAACCAAAAGTATACATTCTGACTAGAGGTGGAGAGATTTGACCATTCGGTCAACGAATTCAAATGTGCAAATTTTAATGTACCACTTTTATAGCTTTGGACAATAAAATGTAAGGTAAAACATTTTAATCAGTTAAGGTAATTGGTAATTCAGTCAAAAAATTCATGAAGACCATGTATGTGTGATCATCCACAATTCAGCCTGAAGGATGGGTGCATGTAAGATACACAAAAACTTTCACTTGATAGGCAAGTGTGTATGAAATGAAGGAGAATCTGCAAAGTCACATTACGATTGCTTTGGTCTGGACAACATCAAGGTCAGTAAAAAAAAGTTTTAAAATAAAAACTTCATAAATAAAACATCTGGGTTTTGTAGTTAACACTTGACCCAGTCTAAAGGTTACTAGTACATGAAGCACATTTGCCTTTTCTCCCCACCCCTTCCTTTCCTTCTTCTGTTTTCCCTGAAATTTTACATGACATAGGAGTTTCCTTACTGTCAACAACAGTGAAGGCCCAGTTCAATTTACTCTCCTTTTGGTTTTCTATTTTTCTGGTTTTTTCCACTTTCTAGCACGAGCTGTTTTTCTGATTTGTTCACACCATTTGCTGAAATACCATTCATGGCTGTTATTCCAGTTTTTGTTTTCTTAGGCTCATTGTATGTCCGTACGTAGAAGTTGAGAAAGAGAAATATGAAGCTGATTGCATAGGCAATCAGGGCCCAGTGCATCCATTTGGGGAAAGGACAATCAGTGTAGAGAGACAGTGCTGTGTGCCCAATGGTCACATGGAACTGAACCTGAAAAAAAAATTCAGTCTGAACAGTGAGCAACTTTAACAACAACACTGGATTCTTCTGCACCTAGCTATGATAGGCCCAAGTTCTGCCACTCTGCTCACAAAGTTCAAAAGTTATCTGGTGGCATCTCATTCAAATGCCATCTGCTCAGCAAGTGCTTCCTTTTGACTTCAATGGCCTTTGAATCCCTTATCCACGAGGTGGGCAGGGTGTGTGTGTGTGTAACGAAGCTTAATTATCTGAAAGTTGTCTTTTGCAACTATTGACTTCTTCACTGTCTGTCTTTCCTTTAGAACGTAACTCCAGAAGGCAGGGCAGTCTTGCTCAGTGATGATCTCTGAGTCCTGGGCCATCAAATAGTGGGGACTATTTGAGTATTTATGGACTACTGCTGTCTGATGGGAGTAAAGCAGTGGCCTGGTAGAGTCTTCGATTTTGTTTTCCTCCCATATTTTTGATGGATTGCTTTCTACTAAATTATCAGCAAGCAGATACGTATACTTTAAAAACGAATTTACTAAAATGGTTTATTCTTTACTTCTTACACAGTAGGCAAGCAAATTTGCCTCTGAATGAACACTATTCTTTAATATTCTGATAAAACTTACTAGATATTTCAGAATAAGTGCAAAAAAAATTACCTTCAATTTTAAAAGTTCTTAAAAGGAGAAAAGCTAAAAGTGAGATGATTAAAATAAAATTTAATTCTACTGTATTAATAAAATGGTTTGTGCTAAAAGAATTATAAATTCTATGGTGTTAACAAGGCTTAACTTTTTATGAGATTAATTTATATTACTAGCTGTTGTGAGAATTTCTGGCTTGGAAATACAAATTCAAAATCCTATTCAGAGTGGGCAGTTATAACTTCTTTTTTAAGGATAGCATTATCAATACTGTTATATTAAGTATTATTAAAATAATTTATTCCAGGTAAGCCAGAAATTTATATTAAACAACTTTTACAGTTTCCTATGGCAAAAACCCAAAGTTTAAGAATTTTTGGTTTCACAATGGTTCTTGGAACTGCACCACCAAAAAAAGGGTGTGGGCCAGGGTGTGATTGGGTGTGGCATTGCTCATGGAGAACTCTGACAAAACACATGGAGAACTCTGACAAAACACATGGAGGCTCTGACAAAACACATCTCTGACAGCTCATTCACACAATTTTGGTCACTTCTTTATTTTCTTCGAGCTATTTATTAATTACTTAGAGAAGTGACTTACACAAACTGTATGAGCATCTTACACAAAACTGGAGGCAGCCTCCTGCAGCATTTTAGTTACAAATGACACCTTCACACCCAGCATTCCACAAAAGCTGTGTTTCCTGTTTGGCGAGGCATCTGTTCAGCAACTTAAAGTAGAGATGGATAGTATTTCCAAATGTGATTCGACTGATAAAAATGCGTACACTATGATTAAAGCAAATCATGATAAACTGTGAAGCTTGGAGATTACCAGATTTTGAGTCTGATGATAGGCCAGTACAAGACATCCAGCTATAGGGAGATGCTGAAAGCTGTCAGGCCTGAAGGCTAGAGCTCTTCTCCACATAAAAATACCTGGCTCTGCTCTTTAAGGACAGCGTTTCAGGCAATTAAAGTAAGTCCTGTGGTCTTTCTGCCCTTCCTTCAGTCCACCCTTCCCTGGCTCTGTCTCCTTTTCAACTTTACCTTGTAAGTGTATGGGCTCTATGAGGAACTTTACCAACGGAATAAAAGAAAAATTAACAACAAGATGAAGATAACAAAATTTTAAATTAAAAAAAAAAATCACTCAAAAAATGTCATGTGATTTTTCTAGTTATACATGAATCTAAGTACTTTGTGAAATGCCAAGGTCTTTAACCACCCATTCCACAGGTCCTTTTAAAGAACACTGCTCTCAGGGGGTGTAAGTGCAGAGGGAGGTCTTTTAAGGACCCTATAAAAACAAATAGCTGTAGTCAAGAAACCTGTGAATAGGCATGTTAGAACTGAGCTGCCCCAACACTACAGCTTAGAGGACGTTAATTTTATAATGGGAAGTGTCTAAAATGACTTAGCACATTCCAAAGGATAAAATGCAAACATCAGAAGCATTTAACTCACCAGCTGCAGCATGGTCAGGTACCGCTTCCACCAGAGATACTTCTGAATCCATGGGCCAAATGCAGCTAATCCATAGTATGAATACATAATCACATGAATAAAGGAATTTATCTGGGCTCCAAAAAATGCTTTAGAAAAACAAGAAGGAATTGTAAGATGCAGAAAATGTTATTAGATAAGAAACCACTGAGATTTTAAAAGTGAATCCACATTACTTTGTAACATTTAATGTTGAGAATAGATGAAAGTAGTACTAAGGAAAACACCTCTCAAATTAAGCTAGATATTTTAAAAGTTTACATTTCAGTTTTTACCATGTAAATAAAAATGTGTGTTGCTCAAATGCAAAGAACTTTCAAAGTGGCAGGTTCTCAAATGGGGCACTCTGGTGGGGTAATGGGCCCTAATGTATTTTTATTTCTACTACTCTTGGGAGAAAAAAGTCATTGTATGTCTAAATTTTTTAGAAAATTTACAAATGTTCCATTATTTTAATTATATATCCCAATATATCAACAAAATACTATTTCTTAGGTCTCTATATAGTTTTAAAATATGAAAGCACTATACATATAGAATAATCTGTTTAGTATCTATAAATGTACAAAGATATTCTAGTCAGTCTAAATCAACAGCATTCTAATATTGACTCAAAGTATACACAATAAAAATAATGAACTTTGCCGTAAAGTAACTTAAGGCGTCAGCCAGACTTACCAGTTTTCTTTTTAAAATTATTAAGTTTAAATATGCTTTTCAAAATTGGGTCCCCAATACTCATTTGTCAGAGTAAACTCTTAATTTGCCATTACCCTATGACAATGAAAAGCACAAGGCGAACTCCACTGAGAGGACCTGTACCTTGGGAACTCATCAGAGGAATTGTTTGTTTCCAGTTGGACCATTTAAATCATTCTTAGTCTACAGGCATGTGAAAAGACTGGAGGCAAATCTCAGCCAACTTTGAGTTCAGATCCTCTCTAATACTAAGGCGGTTACATGCGATTTCATTTAAGTAAGAACCAACAAGATCATTTAAGGTCTGTATTAGCTCAGGAGTGAGCACCAGGCTTGGGTTGAAGATGAAGTCTTCAGACTGAGGAGTTGTGTCTTGGGATCCTTTGGAACATAATAACTATTAGACCTATTCCCCATCCAAATACTACTTTGCACATTTGGACTTGGATTCTATTCATCTCTGGGGCAAATATTTAGATGTTAAAGTAGTTGTACATAAGCTGAAGCTTTGCTTTCTTCAAATTTTTTAAAAAGTGAAATGAACAGGGAGATGATTAACCATGAAAGCTAGTTAAAAGATAGGTCAAGTCAAATTCCCAGATTCCTGATACTTTCCACTCAATACATAGCAAGTACTGTAACCCATGGAGATACACTCTGGAGATGCTTACCTTGTCCGCCTGCAACCCACTTAATTCCAATCCACCACAGTGTGAACATGGTACAGTGATGATACACGTGCAAAAAAGAAACTTGGTTGGTTTTCTTTCTCAGGATAAAAAACACCGTGTCCAAATACTCCACTCCTTTAGATACAAAGTACCACCACAAAGCAGCAGCTATCTGTGACAAGGAAGGAAAAGTATGCTATAAACACCAAAATGACACTCTCACTTGGGTTTCTACTCACTGTTAGTAACTCCAAAATGCATTACACAAAATACTCAAGGCATAGAATCACTTGTGTCCAGGTAGTCCTAAACTCTATGGGGTAGACAGGGAAAAGAATGAATCCAAAGTTGTATTCGTTCAGTGCCAATAATCTAGAAAAGTCTGTCAGTTAAATAGGTGGTTGTCACATGGTGTCCAACTGCTAAATACAGAGATATAAACACTCACACTGCTATGCTTTTCAACTCAGTAGAGAAAAAAAATGTTACTTTGTAAAGGTATGTCAGGTGTTCATATATAGCCTAGCTAATATCTCTGATGAAGTTACACTAAATTTATACAACTGGTCTTGTTCAGTGCCTCACTTCAACATGTACAACAAAGTAACTATCAGATCATGGCAATTTGTATTAGATGCTAAAGTCCTTCAAATGATAAAATGAACAAACAAAAGCAAAAAATTACTTGCTAGGTCATAAATATAATCCTGTTTACATTCATAAGTCTTTTGTCTTCATGGGCTCTAATTAAGATACCAGATGGTGCGGAAAGATTACACTACATGCTGAGATTAAGGATCCAGTAAGAGGTGACCTCTGTATGTGTTTGTCTCTCTTTCTGTGTGTGTGTGTGTGTGTGTGTGTACAGCTGAAAGTATTTTATAAGAATCTTACTGTAACAGTAATTGAAACCTAACTTTTTTATATCAAGTATTCTAAGTGTCGTATGTAAACATAATAAGTAATACAGTACATAATAAACCTATTTATAGCTGTGCGTTAAAGGCTTGACAGATTCATTCATAGACAGACTTGGGTGTTGTAGAGTTGAAAGATCCTTTCCTCATTTTGTGCCGTCATAGTCGACGTTGTAAGTTTTGGTTTTTGCATTTGAAAAGAAAAATTACTGTTTCTTTGTTTGTGGGTCAGGGACTGAACACAGAGCAGAGGATGCTAGGTAAATGCTCTAACTCTGAGCATTTGTGATAAAATAAAGCCCTTGGCTTTATTTCAAATTCACAAATGGGCAACAATTCAGTCCATAAAACAGAATAAATGTCCCCCCAGCTATAATTTTAAAACGTGGAGAAAGTAGAAGAGAAAGACCAAATTTTTAAAAAGTCATTATTTATAAATTTCTTGAGAATCGTTTACTGAATTGTTTTGGACAATATTGAAAGTGACAAAATTGGTTGAAAATAGGCTTGAAACCCTTAAACAGGGTTTGAACATCCAACCTTAGTAACATTTACAATTATGTTTAGTATTTTAAAGTAGCAAAAAACCATTTTGGCATAGTAAATTTTATCTAAGATGAAAGGGATGTCTTATTTTTCCTCCATTTGGGCCTCTATAAACTAGCCACAATTCCCTATAATAATAAATAATTCTCCTTAATGTTAAACTACACTGGATCCCTTTGAATAGTGAGAAAAATTATACTCCTGAGCTACATAATAATGAATACAAAAATGTTTCCTTTGAGTACAGTATTCATTCTATTGCATCCACTATTAGAGAGGAGAGGAGGGAAAAGAAGACTTCTAACGCAATCTGTTTCAAATCTTGGGTTCTTTCTCCTCCTAGGTTACAACTTCCACAACAGGTGGTTTTTTCACTTAAAATGTTGGATGT
>RJWT010013796.1:0-16213 GCA_004365215.1 Cuniculus paca | reverse complement strand
CTTCCCATTTAACATTTTTCCCTATTTTTCAATATCTATTTTACATTTTGTTCCTTTTGTTCCTACACTTTGAGTTTCTCACACCAGAGAAACAATGTGATATTTAAACATGTGTGTGAAATTTGTTTCACTTAAGAGTATGGTCTCAAGGTGCATTCATTCGTCTAAAAATGTCCTTCTTTATGTCAAAGTAGTACTCCATGTTATAAAAACACCACATCTTTATCCACTTATCCATTGATGGACATTTAGGCTGGTTTCCAAGATTTAGCTATTACAAATGGTGCTGCTATAAACATGGATGTGAATGTATCACTGAGGTATGATGCTTTTAATTCTTTAGGGAGGATAACAAGAAGGGGATTAACTGGGTGAAATGGAATCTCTAGTTTTAGTTTTTTGAGGACTCCCCCCAGTGATTTCCAAAGTGGTTACACCAGTCTACACTCCCACCACACTGGAAAAACGTTACTCTTTCCTCACAGCCCCTCCAACTATTGGTTGTTTGTTGTTTCTTGAGCATAGGCATTCTTACTGGAGTGAGATTAAATCTCAATATTGTTTCAATTTACATAACTCAAAAACAAGTGATGTTGAATATTCTTCATATTATTTGTCATTTGTGCTACTTGATCTGAGAAATGTGTATTAATTTCACATGGCCATTCTTGGATTGAGTCTTTAAATTTCATAGCCTGATTTTTTTTAAAGTTCTTTATATATTCTAGATATACTGCATACAAAAACACATTTAATTCAAAAAGTCCATAGATTGAAAATCAAAGAATGGATTACAATACTTCATGTGAGAGGAACCCAGGAAAAAGCAGGGGATAGCTATTCTATTTGCAGACAAGTGAAATTTATGCCAGACTGATCAAGAGAGACAGAAAGAAGTTTCTAAATACTTGGTAAGAGAACATTCCAAGAGGAAGAGATAAAATTATAAATACATATACACCAAATATTGGTGAGTTCACCTATATAAAATAAATATTTATGGACATGAAAAACCAAACCATTGCTAATGCAATTATAACGGGGGGAGTTTCAATATTCCACTGTCACAAATAGACAGGTCAACAGGAAATGCAAAAATCAACACAGAAATATCAGAACTGAACCAAACCTGTGAATAAATGCACTAAGATGTCTAGAGAGTGTTTCACACCAGGTCAGAATATTCTTCTCAACTTCACATGGGATGGTCTCCAAAATAGATCACATACTATCTTAAGTAAATGCAAAGGATTTGAAATTATCTTGTGTATATTATCAGACCATAGTGAGATGAAAGTAGAAATCAATGGCAAAAGAAACCACAGAAAGTACATAAACACATGGAAATGAAATAACATCTTCCTACAAGGAAAAGCTAAGTAAAAATAAATAATGCCTTCCTGAAAAATCCATGGGTCACAGATTAAATTAAAGAAGAAATTAGAATGTTTTTGCAATTAAATGATAATTCCAATAAAACGCCAGAGAACATATGCGTGCAGCAAAAGGAGTCCTCTGATGGAAATTTATAGCACTGATTTCCCACATCAGGAAAACAGAACAAACTCAAATAAACAACCTGCTTGTTTTTTGTAACCTCAAGGTTATTATATTTTCATTTGTTGAAAAGTTAATCTTTGTTAAGAAAAGAATATCTTTTTAAAATCACTGGGTAGAATTTGCACATATCTTGAAAAATTAGTTCTACTTATATGAATAGGTATATTTATGTTCTATTTTATTTCATTACTCAACTTTTCTACCTTTATCATTACCACCATCTTAAAATTAGAATAAATTTGTGATGATGTAACATTAATTTCCATATTTCAAAGTACCTTTGGCTTTGTTAATCAGGGATTTAAAAAAAAAGTTTATTTTTCACTGACATCATTTTTTAGAAAACAGATTCACAGAAAAATTAAGTAAAACATATAGAGGTTTTTCCAATATGTACATTCCTGTACAAGTATAACCTTCCCCACAATTAACAATATCCTCCATCACGTGTCATACTTGACAACTGGCAAGTGTGTATTGACATGATGCAGAGTCTAAAGATTACATTACAGTCCTCTGTTGATGCTTCACATTCTCTTGTTTTAGAGAAATTTATAATGATGCATGTTCACCATAATATTATCATTTGAACAGTTTTGCTGAATATCAATCCCTTGGCATAGCCTCTTGAAAACACTCACTTTTTTCCACTTTAATTATAGCTTTTCCCTTGCTGATCATATATTTGAAATCATACAATTTAAAATTTTTCAGATTGGCCTATCTTTCTTAGTACTATGTATGCAAAGTTCTTCCATGTCTTTCTGTGATTTAATAGCCTATTCACTTTTCATGCTGGAAAGTATTCATTGTCTGACTGTATTACATTTTAATCATTCCCCTACTGAAGGATATCTTTGTTCACTCTAGTTTTTAATTATTATGAATAAACCTACTTTAAATAAACATTTGTTCATACAGTTTTGCATGCAGGTATATGTATGGGTTTGAATAATTTTTACTTTTTTGGTATAAATAGGAAGTAAAATTGTTGGGTCACATAGTGAGAGTATATTTAGTTTTGTAAGAATCCCCCAGAGCTCTTTCAAAGTGGCTGTGCCATTTTGCATTACCAACATCAATAAATGAAAGTCTTGTAGCTCTACATCTTCACCAGCATTTGGAGCTCTCATTACTTTTTATTTTCCATTCTAACAGTTGTATTTCATTTGTAGTGCTATTTCCTTGTTGTTTTAATTTACAATTTCCTAATGACCTAATATGAAGCATTTTATGTTTTTTCGGCACTGTTATATGGAAGCCCCTTATGTTTACTTTGAAGTACAGTACACAGTGCAAAAGCTTTTTGACTCAAATATAGTTCACATTGATTATTTTATTCACACCTTTAGATATTGTATCTAACAAGTCCAAGCCGTCAAAATTTTTTCCTGTGTTAGTTTTCAGAAGTTTTATAGTTGTTTGCTTAACATTTTGATACATATTCTATTTTTAGCTGATTTTCCAAAGCTTGTGTCTAGATTTTTTTTCTTTTTGTAATATTGGAAAATATAGTTGTAGCACCACATGTGGAAAAGATTATCTTTTCTTTGTTATTACCTTTTCTCCTTGCCAAAGATCAGTTCACTGTATTCGTGTGGGTTTATTTCTAGGCTCCTGTCTTAGTTATTCTCATTGCCAGGACAAAATGCCTGACACCTACAACTTGAATGAAGAAAGGTGTATTTTGGCTCACAGTTTGTTGAGCTTTTAGTCGACAGTCAGTTGGCTCCAACGTAGGGCAGCATGGTAGAGGGACATCACAAAGGAGAAACAGTTTGTGACAAAGCAAGCAGAAAACAGGAACAGCAAGCCTCACTTTTTCTTGAGACCATCCAGGCTACAGGCCTATTGATTGGTGCCACCTACAGAGGGTGGTTCTTCTCACTATGCACACCCAAAACTATGCTAATCAATGGATTAATTTATTTATCACATACTCTTAATTCATATTCACACACACTACATTCAGCCAATCCCAAAAGTCATATCTTGAAGTGCATGAGGCTTTGGGGGACATTTTAAATATAAATTGAAACAGCTCCCCAATCTGTTCCTTTGATGTAGGCCTTCACTAATATGACAATATATTAATTTTTGTAGGCTTACAGTAAATCTTAGGATTTTTGCTGGGAGATTTGTTGAGATTGCATTGCAACTTTAGATCAATTTGAGATTTTACATTTTGAGAACATTGAGTCTGAAACTAAATAATTGTTGTATTTTCCCATTACTTTCAGTCTTTTAAAAAATTTCATTTAGTGATATTTTACAGATTCAGTGCACAGATCTTTAAAACTATCTGTGGATTTAAAAATATGAAAGAATTTAGTATAAATTAAATGAAAGTTATAGAAGGCCTATATATTGAAAACTACCACTTTGAAAATTTAAATGACATCCTAATAAATGTTGACATTTTACCAATTTCTGGTTGTGAAGAAAATGTGTTTTCTTTTTTGTTTTTGTTTTTTTTTTTTTGCTTTTGCTATTCTGGTTTGTAATTTCAACTTTTGTTCATTCATTTTTAAACAAACATAAAATAAATATTTCATCTTTTATTTTTATTATATCTAGGAATTTTTGTAGATCCCATCAGATGTTTTACATCTCCAAATTTCATTGCTATCTGAATATTTCCCTCTCTCATCTTCTCTATGAATCTCTGGTTTCTTTCTGTCTATATCTGTCTTTGTCTCTCTGTTTATGTCTCTGTTCACATCCATCTTTGTCTTGTTTTAGCCTTATTGCCCTGGATAACATCTCCAGGAAAAGATGAACAGCAGTGGGGAACAGTAACAGTAGATGCAGTTCCTAATATTAGGGAAAAGATGATACATCTTTTATCCTTTTAGAATATTAATGATGAAATTACATATATTCCTTTGTTTGAGGGAGTTTTCTTCCAAATTTGCAAAGCATTGTTTGCTGGGAATATTGTTAGTTTACATCAAATGTGTATCTACAAAAAATGTGATAATCATGGAGTGGCATTCTTTTCAGTTTGTTAATACAGTAAATTTAGAATTTTTACATTCTCTATCTAGCTGTCTTCTCCCTTCTTTCTTCTTTCTTTTACTTTGAGAGAGTTTTATTTTTCCCTTTCAAACACTGGAGAATTCTGTGTAATGTTATTTCTTCTTTAAATTCACTAGTTGTGTAAATAAAAGAGAGAGATTGTTTTGGGAGTCTGGGAGCAAATTCACAAGAAGTATATAAAAAAGGCTGAATATGTGACCGACATATCTATAAAAATACACGCTATGGACTAGTCAGTGTACTGCTAATACAATGAGCTACTAAGGTCTGTTTCTAATGACTTTTTGAGTGGCCAGTGCCTATCATTTTCTTCTTCAGATGTGCAATTTAATTGTTCAGTCATTCTTACATTACCAGTTATTTGTGGTGCTTGTTTAATAGCAATATTACATTGTTAGAACTTTCTGTTCTATGGTTAATTTTACTTTAAAACTTTGTACACATTTCTTTATACTTATTTCTTTCTTTATTTATTTGTGGTACCAGGAATTGAACCCACAACCTCACGCTTGCCAGGAAGGTGCTTGTGCCACTGAGCTACATCCCTAGCAACATTTCTTGATTTATATTTTAAATACTAAGAAAATGTTGTATATTCAATAGTGTAACTACCATTTCAAATGATGTTGAACTCATGGTCTCATTTGCATGACCGTGTGTGATGAACTTTGTATTTCAATAACCATTTTATAGATTTTTTTTCTTGTAGCTTTTTAACACTTTTTGGATATCTAAAAAAATAGTGCACCTTATTTTTCCTAAGATAGTTTCCTGGTATGATAGTCTATGCTGACTTTTTAGAACTATCAGATATATTTCCTTTTGTATTATTTCCATGAGAAATTAGCTGTTGTTTTAATTTTCTTCTGTTAGATAACATGACTTTTGTTTCTATATTTATGAATTTCTCTTACTACCAGTTATGTGAAATTTGATTAAAATGTAGTTGTCATTCTCTTTATTAACTTGTGTTTAGGGTTTGTTGAACTTTTATGGATGTATACTTCTTTTTGGAATTTTGAAAAATGTTTACAAGTTATTTATCCAAATATTTTGTCTCTTTCTTTCTGTCTCTTTTTCTTGTGGGGAGTCCTACATGTATGTTTGGTTTGTTGGTATTGCTCTATCCAGTCCTGATGTTCGGTTTACTTATTTCTCTTTTTTTCTCAATAACTTATTTGGGTATTTTGTATTCTTATGTCCTTAATTCAGTAATGCCTCAGATCATGAATGCTTCTGTCTGTAAACAACTTCATGAACAAAGGTGTTCAGTAACATTTTTCTTCCATTTGCAAAATCTGCTATCAGGTGACAAACACGACCTTTGTTATCTTTCCCACACAAAAACAAACCCAGACATCTTCCTGAGAATCATAAAACAAATTAAATAAAGGTAAATTGAGATACCTGTAATTTGCAAACTGTGTAAGTAATGTTTTTAGTTTCCTGTAATGTTAATCACTATTTAATCGTATCTAATATAAAGACATGGTAAGTTCGGCAGTAGAAATATAATTTAGACTTTTTATGCTGTTTCTCTATTTTATAAACATACAAATGTCAGTTTAATAACTATCTGCTATTTCTCAACTTAGTTCTGGATTGACTATGATTCACTAAGTTCTCTTAATTATTTTTGAATTATATTTTCTTGATTCTATGTGTACGTATAATTTTAAAAAATATTAAAATTAAGTGCCAAATATTGTGAATTTCAATTTTTAGTCTGCAAAAGATTTTTTAGCCTTAGAAATATGCATATTGTGTATTCTGGTTTGTAGTTATTAATTGGAAATGGTTTAATACTGTTGGCTTTTGCTTCAATGATTTGTTAGGCAAAGCAGTAGAAGTGTTCAGTCTATGGTAGTAATTTTACATAAGGGTGTTTTTGTTTGTTCACCATTTGAGGTGGCAATGTCTGGAGACACCAGTTGCCAAATTTTAGAGATAGATGTGGCTGATATTTAGAGGGTAGATGCAAGAGATGCTGCCAAAAATTCTATAATGCACAGGATAAGTCCCATATAATAAGGAATTATAGCCCAAAAATTCAAAAGTACTAAGTTTGAGAAACTCTGGATTAGGTATAGTATCTTTAGTATCTTTGTTCGATGCCTCAAGCTTCACAGATTTGTCTAATATTGCTTGTAAAACTAGCATTACTCTTTGGTAAATAGACTCTGTGATCTCTTATCTTTTCCTATGCATCTATCTTGTGCTTAAATCAGTTTGTTCAGAAGCCTATGCACATGCAATCAACACTGAAAATTTGAGGAGTGCTTCTTACACTTATCGGGAGTTCTTTCTCTCTTTATCTTTCATCTCTGTTATGGAAATTGTATTCTCTTCCTCCATTCAATCCCCCTCGGTTCAAAAATATCCTCAAAAATGCTATTTTGTTCAAAAAGTATTTTTGCAAACTGAAGTAATATTTAGAGTTTTTGGATGTTTCTTTGAATGTAGATACAAGATTCATGTTTAAATAAATTCTAATGCATGTAATTTAATATTATTGAAGTAAACATGCATCAAACCAGACCCAAAATTTTAAAAATATAATATGAAAAGTTAATTCAGCTAAAAAATGTTGAAATTATTTATTTAGTATTCTATATAATATTAAATAATCACACTTGTTAAAGATTTTAATATATCTACAACCTTTGGATTGTCTGAAATTTTTTTTCCTTACCACAATCTAGTTCACTGGTATTAGTTTATCAATTCAAACATTAGCACCATTTCTATTAATTTAAAGTAAAACTTTTAATAATTCTGTTATAATTACCTTTGAAATAAGTTAGGTGCATTTAATGTCATAAGACCATATCTGTTTGGAATTAGCATGGTGAGGAAAGCACTGGAATCATTAGTTTTCACTAGAATGCAGCGTTGATGTCTGGAAAATGATATTTTAATTTCACCAATGAGCCTAATTAAATCATGTGAGTACAAGCATGTGAGCAATAGTTTGGAAAACAAATGAGCATAAATTTTAGTCAACACAAGTTCCTTTTTGCTCATTATATTACTGAAGCATTTTTATTTATTCCTATGTATTTATTTGTTTGTTTGGGGATATTCAACCTAACACCTTACCCAGAATTACATTTTTAGCCCTTCTTTATTGAACAAATATTTTTATTTGTATATGTTTTCACAACAATTTTTATTAGTATATATTTATGATTATATTTAACCCAGAGAGTTGGTACATTTACATAACACTGCTTAATAGTTTTTAGCTTCATTTCCACTCCTTTTTCCTCACTCCTCTTAAGATCCTGTTTCCATTTGCAAAAGAACTATCTCTCTGACTCCTATTACTCATTCTTTGTTGTGCTCTTTGAATTTTTTATACACTGGGTTTCTCATATAAGAGAAACAATGAGAAATTTAAGCTTGTGTGTCTAATTTATTTCATTTAACACTATGGTCTCAAGGTGATTCATTTTCTAGCAATAACTCAAATTTATCCTTCTTTATGTTAGGGTAATCCTCCTTTGTGCTCAGATACCACATTTTCTTTATCCAATCACCTGTTGATGAACATACACTTCTTCTAAGAGTTAGCAATTATGAATCATGCTGCTATACCCAAGAGTATGCATATCTCACTGAGGTGTGTTTATCTCTTTCAAGAAAACATCTAGGAGGATAATACCTGGGGAAACAGAATTTCTATTTTTTGTTTGTTTGTTTTTTGAGAAATCTCCAAATTAATTTCTGAAGTGGTTGTACTAGTTTACATTACCTTCAAGAATGTAGAATTGTTCTTTTTCTGCAGACTGACTAGCATTCAGTATTATTTGATTTATATTTGATACTCATTCTTTCTGGAAAAAGATCATTTCAATGTTTTGGTTTGCATGTCTCTAATTGCCAAAAATGTTGAACATGTGTCTTTTGGCATTTTGTACCTACTCGCTTAGAAATGTCTATTTATTTCAATTGTTTATTTTTGAATTGTGTCTTTCATTTTGGGGGTCTAATTTTTTAATTCATTATGTATTTTAGATATTACTGCTTTGTCTGAAGAATAGTTGACAAACTTTTTTTCCATTCTGTGGTTTCCCTCTGCACAGCCAATATTGGTAAAATGGTCATAAGACCTATATTGACATATAGATTTAATGTAATGTCAATAAAAATGCCAACGGCATTTCTCACAAAAAGGGAAAAATCAACACTAAAATTTGTATGAAACAAGGAGAGGATCAGACTAATGAAAGCAATCTTGAGAAGTAAGAACCAATGAAAAAGCATCACAATCTCAAGTTTCAATTTATATTTCAAAGCTACAGTGATTGAAAAAAAGAAAAACAATGACCTAGTACTGGCACAAAGTGAGACATGAAGATGAATGGAACAAAATAGAATGAAATAAAAAAAAAAACCAAGGCCAACTCAGTTATCTGATCTTCGACAAAAGGGCAGAAAACATAAGATAGCAGATAGCCTATTTAACCAACGGTGCTAGGAAAATTGGTTACATTCTTGCCAAAGATTGAATTTAGATCTATATTGATCACCACATAGTCAATAAAATCAAAAGAGATCAAAGTTCTGGCTATTGAAATAGAAACAATTAACTGGCAGATAAAATAAGTATATCTCTGAAGACATATGTATAGATAAAGGCTTTAAGAACAGAACTCCAAATGAACATAAAGTAACATCAAGAATCAACAAATGGAACCACGGTAAACAAAAATGCTTCTGCACAGCAAAAGAAGCAATCTATAAAGTGAAGAGACAAAATAGTGAATAAGAAAAAATATGTTTTATATTTTCATTGAGATTTTCAACTTCGGGAAACTTCACAGGAAGTTAGGTGGAATGGTAATGATTGCTATGGATGTCCAAGTATGAAAACTAGTAAAAGTAAACTAGAAAACTAGTAAAAGTAAACTAGTAAAACTAGAGAAAGTAAAATCAATTGTATATTCTTGGATCAATAAACTTGCTAAAGACATGTAAATAGTTATGATTTTTCTTAATAGAGTCATTACAATTATGTAGATTGTGTTTGTATATTTTGTGAATAAGTATAGCTTTCTACAACCTTTCAGAAATAATACTTATTGCATTAAATTAGTTAAGTCTAATTTTAATAGCTAAATAACTATTTTCATAACTGAAATTGAAATGGTAGAATGTGGTACAGGGCATAATAGCTTGAATGTATAATTATTTATTATTATATTTAATTATTATATATTATGTATTATATATATTTATTATTATATATCATTTATTATATATTATATATTTATTACATATATTTATATTATATATTATAATTATTTATTATTATAAAGGTAATGCAGTTGTTAACATATCTCCTTGTACAGAACAAAAATGGTGATGATATTACTAGTAAATTATTAAATTTTGTATGGACAGATCTAGTATTCAAAGTCATATATTTAAGAACACTTTTTAATCATGATGATAATGGTAATATCCTTAAATTAGATATCAATAAGTATTGAATTTTGAATAATATTTGTACAACAATATCCCTACACTAGTGTTTTATTTGGTATGAAATTTAGGCTCCCCAAAAAATATTTGCACATTTCCTAAATTTCTATGGTCTGTTTTCCTTTCGGTGATAGTCTACATTTACATTATTCCTCTATTTTCTCATTTGTACATATGCACTTGAGATAAGCATGAAGCTTCTTCAGTACTTTGCTTAAAACTTTTTTCTGCCTCATATCCTAGCTTATTACTTTTAAATTCTGCCCTCCACAATTTCTTGAAGGTGGGCACACTTCTACAAAGTTGTTTGCCACTCTGTAATAAGGTTTGGCCTTTGTTCAAGTTTCCAATATTTGTAGTTTCCTTATGGTTTACATGCTCTTCTGAACCCTTGTTACAATCAAATTTTATTATGGATGCATGAGAGTTTATGATTTTTCTCGTATGGTTCTCTGAGTAAGTCCACATTTTTGTATATTTTAGACCAACAGCCACATTTCTAGGTACCAATTTTCTGCTCATGCTGTGCTCTTACAATAGAATACCACAAAGTGGGTAACTTATAATAAACATAAATGTGTTTATTTATGGTGGTAGAACCTAAAATCTACTAGAACACAGGGTTGGCATCTTGCTGTTGGAAATGCAGAGGGAGGAGAGAGAGAGAAAGAGAGAGAGAGAAAGAGACTTAAATTACTGGTAAAACAGGAACCATTCTTTTGATAGTGGCATTAATTCACTCATAATTATCACTTAAATTTCCCACCTCTTAACACTATTAAAATGGAAATTAAATTTACACCCTATTACATTTTGAGCATACATTTAAAGGGTAGTGCTATTAAGATATAAAAACTGGAATTGATGTGAATTCACAGGTTTAAAACCTTATGAAAACATTATAACAGTTTATATTCATATTCAATAGTCAGGGTGATTTACAAGTTGTCTTGTGCTTATAAATTTAACATTTGTTGCAGCTAGAGTGTTGTGCTATGTGTTCATTGTAAGTATCTGATCTCTTTTCAGACAGGTCTTATTCATATTGCTGATATTTCACTTTAATATTATATTTAACTCCTAATACACTTTAAATCTGACAGGCATACAGGATAAGCACCTTATCTTATCCACTTTTAATCATGAGAAAAGAAGTCATATATCAGTATTTTTGAGCGGTTGCGATCCAAGTAATACGGTATTCTGTCATATATGAAAAAGTCTGAATTATGGAGAATGAACAGACAAAACAATATTGTAATATAGGGGAAACAGCATATAAGAATTTCTGAGCTCAATTACTTATTATCACATATTACCTTAAGGTAGAGAGCTGAACTCTGGATATTGGTAAAAAAAATAATGGAGCAAGGTTCCATGTAGAGCTGGAGCTAGACCATGGGACATAATGCAGGGAATAGTCACAGTAAACAAATATTGAATAAATCATCATTTTTAAAAGAAGAATTTTAAAATTAAAGTGAAATAATAAACTTGGATCCGGGCATGGTGGTACACACCTGTAATCCCAGCACTCGGGAGACTGAGGCAGGAGGATCCTTGCGAGTGCGAGACCAGCCTGGGCTACAAAATGAGCTCAAGGCCAGCCTGAACTGCATAGTGAGATCCTGTCTCAAAAAGCCAAAAAAAAAAAAAAAAAAGACAAAGAAATAATAAAACTTGGAAAATATAAGCAGGACCATGAGCCTAAATCCTCCCAGATTATAATAATGCTGTGTTTTCAATTTATTGCCAAGCTAGAAAGACATGTGACCATAAAGTGAAAACTATAAACAGCATAATCTCACTGATTCAAGGGGAGAAATAGAAATTCCAATTGCTTTTCATTCAACTTTTCAAAATTCTCAACTTTATTTATTTATTTATTTATTTATTTATTTATTTTTGCGGCACTGGGGATTGAACTCACGACCTCACGCTTGCCAGGCAGGCACTTATGCAACTGAGCTAGATCCACAGGCCCCTCCCCCCCTTTTTTTTTTTTTTTGGTGTAACCAGGGGTAGAACTTTTTTTTTTTTTTTTTTGCGGCACCGGGGATTGAACTCACAACCTTGCGCTTGCTGGGCAGGCGCTTAGACCGCTGAGCTAGATCCCCAGTCCACAGGGGTAGAACTTGTGACTTCACACTTGCCAGGCAGGTGCTTAGACCATTGGGCTAAATCCCTGGCCCTAAAATTCTCAACTTTATTGATTTTGCTTGTTTTAAAATAAAGTTTTTTATTAATTTTAATAAAACAATACACAAGATATTCAGATAAATAAGATAAAAATGTGTCAAATACTTTTGTTAAATGAAATATAGTAAGTTAATTCCATTATCATTAACAATGCAACTCTTCCTCCTTTGTGGGCTCTTCCAAAGCACTAGTTTAGAAACAGTTTGTGAAAAATGATCAGCATAGGGCTGGGAATATAGCTCAGCTGCACAGAGCCTGCCTGGCAATCACAAGGTCCTGAATTTGATTCCCAGTACCAAAAGAAAAAAAATGGTCAGCATATAAATAACATTTTCAGCTTCTCTTATTGACAATGAAAACTTTTGTGTTATAAAAATGTTTCCTTGTAGCCAAACTTTTTAAATTTTTCATAATACATGGGGAAATATAAGAGCAGGCTGGTCTTTGTCCTATCCCCTCTTATTTGGACCTTTGAATATATCATTCTATATTATTAAAGTGAGTCATCAACAAAGAGATGTATTAGTGTTAGTCATACTATATCACATTTTCCTGGAATTTTCTCTATTCTTTTAGTTTGCCTATACAATTTTTCTTCACTTCATGAAAATGACCTCCAGTAATTTAGTTGATTTTATTTCTGTTCTGTCAAGTATATCAGTTACTTGTTTGTCTAATATAACATACAATTTCTTTTGAATTGATGTGACCTCTGACTTTTTAAATCTGATCTGAAGTGAATTCAACAGTTTTTCTTCTATCAAATATTTATTGATGTTTTACACTTTTGGATCCTTAGGGTTTCTTTTTATCTTGGAGATTCCTATAGAAATCATCTCATTGCTTTGGTCTAAAGATGTGTTTTTCTTGTACTTTCGTATGCATTTTGGTTTTAGTTTCTGCTGTATCTGAGTATGCACATTTCCCATTTTACCACTGTCATACATAGAGAGGGGAAAACTTCATCTAGAGCTGGTTGTGGATGACATGAACATAATTTCTCTTGCATATACATTTTTTTAATTCCTTTCCTTCAACCAGAAGGAAAGCAGTTTTTCCCCATTGAAAAGTACTTGCAGGACTGGAATTACCCTTCCAATTCAGAAAAAAACCACCTTCATTTATCCACCTTCACTAATTCCCTTGTAACATTGTTTTAGCATTTTTTATTCAAACAATCCATCAATTTCTAATAGAATTCGGAGAAATGTAGGTGACAATTTTCATGATAACTTTGACACATCAATCTGATTTCTGTTAAATGTAACCTAAATTAAAAGTTATAGCAGTATCTTAGAATCTTCCTCCTCTCCTTTTTAAAAAATGTATCAAGCTTCTAAAAATTTACAAAATGAAATTAAGATTTTTATTTGATTTTTTAAATAATCACTAGAGAGATTTTTTTTACCAGGGATCGAACTCACAACCTCATGCTTGCCAGGCAGGCACTTGTGCCACTGAGTGAAATCCCCAGCCTGATTTTTCTTGTATTTAATATTAGATACTTATAGCAATGATATATAATAGCTGGTACTTGTACTTGCTTTGAATTGGTACTTATTCAATTATTTTTGATGTTGGAATTATTTAAGTACAAATATAAAGTTGAGAGTTGGTCATTTGGTTTCCCTCTATACTTACTTGGAAATGAATTTGGCTATATATTAATTAATATAAAGGAAAATGAGAATATAAAGGAAAAATTGTCATCATTTCTTCACTGAGAAATTTGATTTGGCCATTTGCATGGTAATATTTGAACATCTTTTGATTTCTATAAATAAAATATAGGCTTACTTCAAATTATTGTCATTTACAGATGACAATATTTTTACAACTTGAAATTTTGTGACAGCTTTACATAATGTAAGTTTATTGAAGGCATAATTTCATTACTGCTACATTTTTGGTACCTTTCATAATATTTAACTTTTTACTTACTATCATATCTATTATAATGGATTGCAATTAATGATTCTCCTATTACTAATGTAATTTGTGTGGAAGAGGCATTACAATTCATGCCCATACCAGATGGTGAAATTGATTGATTAAATAGAGTATCTGACTACCCCAGCAACGGGCACATGGGGGCATTTGTCTCCCTTCCAATGGGCCTTCATGTTTCTGGAGACACAATGCCAGTGAAGTTAAACCAGCAGTAACTCTGCAGTTGCCAATGTTGATGTGAAAGGAATAGTTTCATTTTCTCATTTAAACCAAATGTTAGACATTACTACGCTTATTGAGGAAGGTCTCAAAAGTTGACACAAATGGAAAACTAGGCCTTTTGTATGAATGAGTTTGTCAAGTTGTGAATGCACAGAAAACTTTCTGAAGAAAATGAAAATACTACTCGATAAACATGTGAATGATACAGAAGTGCAACAGTTTTATGGCTGATATTGAGAAACTTCATTGGTCAGATGGAAGATAAAACTAGTTGCCACATCCCTTAAGACAAAGGTTTTTTTTTTTTTTAAGTAAAACTCTAAGTCTATTCAGTTGTACAAAGGCCAATAAAACTGAGGAAACTGCAAAAATGATATGTTTGAGATGGTTCATGAGGCTTTAGGAACGATCTCATCTCCATAATATTGAAGCAGAAAGAGCTGATGTAGAAGCTGTAGTTATTCAGAAGACAGCTAGTGGTGGTTGGTTCACTAAACAACACATTTTCAGTGTACATATGAGTCTTCTTTTGGAATACACCATCTAGGACTTTCATAGCCAGACAGGAAAAGTCAATGCTGTTTTCAAAGCTTCCAAGGGTAGGATGAAACCTGTTAGGGATTCATATGATTAGTAACCTGTAGCTGAAAGTGATGCTCATCTGTAATTTTGAAAATCCTATCAACATTAAAAACACACTATAAAAAAGCTTGAAAAACCTCACATGTGTTACAATATTGTTTATTTATGAAATATGTGAGACCACTCCTAGGACCTACTGCTCAGAACAAACTTCTTTTAAATATTGCTTACTGATAGTGCATCTCATCACTCAAAAAGTCTTGTGATGTACAATTAGATTAATGTTGTTCTCATTCTTGCTACTATAAGCAACGCTTCTTCCAACCAATGGATAAAGAGTCATGTTGACTTTCAATTCTATTTAAGAAATTTATTTTGTGATGACTCAGTTGCAGTAGATAGTGATTTCACTGATAGAGATGAGCAAAATTAATTGAAAATCTTTTGGGAAGGATACATTCTTCAAGATTCCATTAGGAAACTTTGTGAGTTATTCTGGAAAGTTAAAATATTGACTTTGATGGAAATTTACAAGAAATTAATTCCAACCATTATGGATAGCTCTGAAAGGTTCAAAACTTCAAAGAAATCACTGCTCATGTAAAAATAACAGAAGAATTAGAAAAGAAGAAAAAGATCTCACTTGATTTTGCAATCTTATAAATCTTTTAACAAATGAGAAGTCATTTCCTACAGATATGCAAAGAAAGTAATTCACTGAGATGGAATCTACTTTTAGTCAAGATGCTGTGAACAGTCTTGTGAGGTCTTGTGTTACTTGCATTGTTCTGTTCTGATTTGCTTTGTTCTGTTTTGTATTGTTTTATTCTCTTTAAAATAAAAAAAATTCTTCTGAAAAGAAAGGATTTCAAATCATTGCCTTCAGGAACCACCTCATCTGATCAGTCAGTGATGATCTACATGAAAACAAAACCCGCACCACGGAAGAGGCTATGATTCATTGAACACCTGGAGAATTGTTAGCATTTTTTAGAAAAAAAAAGTACACTAAAAGAGTCTATGTAAATTTTTAAGATATAATGCTAATAGTACAGTAATTTGCAATACAATATAAACAAAATAATTATATACATTGTTCAAAAAAAAACTGTGTGGCACACTTCAGGATAATATCTACTCTATCACAGTGATCTAGAACTAAGCCTGTAGTATT
>RJWT010013795.1:0-21567 GCA_004365215.1 Cuniculus paca | reverse complement strand
CTCTGCTCAAATGCCAAGCATGAGGGATTTTTTTCTTTCAACAGTACTGCAAACTCCTTGAAATCTTCTCCTATATTCCTCACAGCACAAAGTGAGTTGCGGATCCTCAGAAAATATTTGTGGAATTAATTCCTGATCAAATTAATCTGGCAGTTTCAGGGCAGGGTTTATCCTGCTTATCTTGGCAGACTTGAGGTGTGGGATTTATGATTGGTAGTCCCACAGCAAACACACTACTGCTAGGCAGAGTTCTGAGCATGTTTTATGAATTACCTCATAAAAAACAAAACGTACAAGACTAAGAGATGGATACTATCATCACTGCCGTTTCCAGATGAGACAGCAAAGCTCAGATGATTAATAATATCTCTGAGGTCAGCAGTGGTACAGCTCGGATTCAGAGTCCATGTTTATGGCCTCTTGATCATTTTAGCTCATTTATAATAATGTAAGACTCATCAGAACTGTAACAAGACAGATGCAAATTATAATACTCCTCTCCAAAAGAGCACAGTATGAGATCAGAAAGCTTGAGATGGGAATTAGGAGCCCCAAAGGGACACGATTGAATAATGACTAACAGATATTAATGTGTGTTCTGTGGTGGGCAGGTCACAGTGACCACAGTATCTGCCCATTTAGGACATGAAAATGTTGGTCCACAGTTGCTAAGGACAATGGAGGAGAGACTAGGCATTGCCACCTATATTTACCTTCTCTAGTCTTGCCCCAGGTAACAATATTTCTGCTTCTACAGAAATATTAACCAATTATGTAAAGAATATTTATTTAGGGCTGGGGATCTAGCTCAGCAGTCTAAGCGCCTGCCTGGCAAGTGCAAGGTCATGAGTTCAATCCCCGGTGCCGCAAAAAAAAAAAAAGAATATTTATTTACAATCCTGGCACCTCCTTGCCTGATACTGGAGGTGGAGGGAAAGGGGGAATAAGATAGATGGATCATGTGTAATTTAGTTTTAATGGGGCTCACTTTCATCCTAAAATTTACTGTTTCTTCCTTTATACATATGGCAAGGAGAAAATAAGGATTAAAAAATGAAAGTAAAATTTTTTTTTAAACTTGTGACTAGTGATGATGGTAATAGCAGTTTCTCAAAGCTGTAGTGAAAGGCCTAAATAAGAGATTGTGGTAGAGGTTCTAGCGTGATCTGTGGTGGACCTACTTCTGTCTCCCACACATTCCCACGTGAATGCAGAACATAGCATCACATAACAGGTCTCAATCTAGAGTTTCAAGCACACTAACAAGGTAAATCTCTCCACAGGCACATTTTTTTTTAATTTTAAAGAGAATAAAACCAAGCAAAATAAAACAGAATAAAGCCAATCAAAACAAACCAGTGTAAGCAACACTGGACTTCAAAATAATACAAAATCAAAAAATGGTTACCATAATGCCTCTCATTGTCTCCAAAATAGCTGCAGATACCTTCAGACACAGTAGAATTCAAACAAAACAGAACAGAATAGAACCAATAAAAACAGAACAATGAATGCAATAAAGGATGTCTAAATAAGATAGCAGTAAATCCAAAATGGCTACCATAATATATCTTGTTATCTTTGAAATAGCTGCCTATGCCATCAGATATAATAAAATCAAACAAAACAAAACAGAATAAAACTCAACCCAACAAAACAATGAAAATGATACAGGACTTCAAAACAAGATAGTTGGGAATTAACAATGGCTATCACCTTCAGAAGGAGATCCCTCATAGGTGCTACACTGCGTATTGTTATGCTCTGAATATATGATCAGACTACCAGCTTAAGACCTGCAAAGTCAGTGAAACACTAAACACTACAAGCATTAAATTGTATTTTACCTCAATAGCTATCATTGCAGCCTGTGTTTCTCTGAATCAGCTGGTCACTTATGGCGGGGTGGGGGTGGGGGTTGGTTGGTTCTTCTTGTTTCCCAGCCAGCAAGCCAGAAGGGGCATCTGGCTGTCCCCCCAGCAGCCCGCACATGATGCCAATTTGCAGGGAGGGCTTGCTTCTTGGTGACTTTTTGTTCTCTTCCCCCACAGTCTATGAAAAGCACTGACTCACAGGAAAAGGCTGGCATCTGGCTGAGCCCCCAGCGGCCCATGCAAGGTGCTGATTCTCAGGAAGGGTTTGCTTCTTGGCAGCTTCTCCTCTTTCCTCCACAGGCACATTTCTAACTTACAACCTTAGCAACTTCTCTGGGTAGAGCCACCACTAATGAAATATAGGCCACACAACTGTCTCTCCATTTGGAAAAAAAAAATTCACCCCACAATTCACTAACTGCATTTTCATCATGACCCCTATACATGAGACAAAACTTTTGGGAAGTAATACTCATCTTTCCTATGTGAAGTGCATACCACTTTCTATTCCATTTTAATGAAAGAAATGCCAGTCACAAAGTACTAGATTAATTTAGTGATCCAGTAATGGGTCACAATGTGTGATCTGAGCAGAATTAGTCCGGATCGCGTAGATCTAAAAATCACTTTCAAAATATATTCATGTATGTGATAGTTGCTTATTGTCCATTTATGAATTCTAATACTCTAAGGGAAGACAAAAGTTTGCCATTCTTCGGATTATTCTAATTCAGATCGTTCAAGAAAGTGCCTTATAAACTTACCTGGCTTCTAAATTGACAGCAATTTTCAATGCATTTTTAGTTCTAGATACCAGAAGGCTTTAGAATTAGGTTCATGTGTTAAATATAACAGATTTTTTTTTTAAAAGATAGATCACTTGAAAGTGTTTCTCAAACACCGGTATTAATGTACCACCTCACCTCTTAACAATCTATGGCAAGAAAGCAAAAGATACTGCCACTCCACAGCCATGGCAAATACCACTTACCAATAATTATACTGCTCCTTTACTAAACTCTAGGCAGTTCTTTGGTTTCTTCCTATCCTAACCCTCCAATTAGCTACCAAAAACTAGAACTTGATAAGTTCATTCAACAATTACTTACTGAGACTAGTATGCGCCAGGCATTTCTCTAGGTAGAGACAGGAATGGCAGTACAAATGCAAAGCATCTACCCTCACAGAACATATATTTTAATCAGGGAGATGGTAATGAGTAAGCAGATACATTAATCAATTTAGGTTGCTTCAAGTGCATTAAGATCATAAAGCAAGATCATACGAGAGAGTAGAATGGCAGGGGCTGGTAAGTGCTCAGAGAAGGTAAATGTGACACAAGTTCTGATCGGGGTACAAATGCAGAGATCAGATTACTCAGTTGGTTTGAGAACATGATCTATCAATTATTAAATGGTTTACAGATTACTGGGACAGTTCAAGAAAAGGTTAATGCTGAACTGTGCTTGTGTCCTTACGCCTAACATTCACTTTACACATCTTACAGGTTGTGTGCAGTGGATCAGAGCCAAAAGAGCCAGGGAGCAGGGAGATAGGGGATCTATTTACAGCCTCTGCAGCGGAATAGATGCCTCTGTGAAACACGGCATTTGAGCAGGTCCCAGATTAATTAGGTGATCAAATGACAGGAAGACAGAAAACAGTTACAAGGCTGAGAACAGAATGAGCTGTATTCGCCTACCAGTCAGCGACCAGTAGGGTTGCATCTTGTGTGAGGGAGTTCAGGAGCCAGAGCAATGTGAGCCTTGTGGACCCTCACAAAGAGTGAGAATGACATTCATTGGAGTGGAGCGAAGTTACAGGATGAAGGGGTTTAAGCAGGTGAAAAACACCTGGTTCATATTTTTGACAGATCATTTTAGTAAAACCTACTCTTCCATGCCTGATCTAAGTCAATGGTTTAGAAACCCACATAATTTAAAATGGCTGATTTGATCTTACATAGAATAATTGGTTTTTGAGGCAAAAGAAAGGTTTGCAAGGCAATATTTCTCAATATATATCTTTCACAGACACAGAGGCATGTAGGTGACCAAGGATGCACCTTTGAAAAAATCATACGTGTTTGTGGTACATAATGATTACATTCCTCATGAGGGGTTGGTACATGTACATGATGCATATTAATTCTCTTTATGCTTCCTCCCTCCAACTCTTGGTCCCCTTTCAGTTCACAAAACTTGAGGTTTTACACAGGAGTGAATATTGTTAGGGGAAAAAACGAACAGGCTATTTTACAGTGGTTGCAGCATCAAGAAAAATGTTTTGTTTCCTTCTCCAATATACAATTAATATTAAAAGCAATTAAAAGTTAAAAGAAAGTGAAATAAAAATCAAATCATAGAAGTAAACTGTTTATTTACTTTTTTTTTTTCAGAGAGCAAGCATTTCCTGCTAACATCCCATTGCAAGGGACCCACTTTTGTAAGGTGCAGAGCCATTTTAAAACAAAATGTCAATTTTAAAAGTGTTCCAGAATGAAGGCAAGGAAAACTGGCCCTAAGTACATGCTTAGTTTAGCAACTGTCACATTCTACCATGAGAACCTATTAGTGGTTTGAGGTCTCCTGTTATAACTGAGGACTAAATGTGCTAATTTACCTGTCTTCTTACGCTGTTTTAAGCTTTTGAGCCTAAATACATTTTGCTTGTATTTTCAAAGGAAATTAAGAAGGAGAATCAATTTTAAACACATTCGCGATATTATATGTATTTGGACATTAAATTAAATTTAATTTCTTTTACTTTTTCCAAAGCAATCACAATCTTGGCCTTGACAAAGGGTTACAGTAAAAGCACTTAAGTCAATTCCTGCCATTTTTACTGAGTCCAAAAGATTTTTAAAAAGCATTATTTCCTTCATTTTCTGTCCACAGTCTGCCTTAAGATTTTTTACCACATAAACTAAATCTGAGCTAAAAATTATCTTTTCATACAAACTTTCAGCTATTCTAGCTCCCACATATGCATTGAATTAGCTGAAGTGAGACCCAGTAGATTTTTTAAAAATGCAAATATAATGCCCCTGGGGTTAGACTAAATGCCAAACAAGGCTCGGAAGGATGCATGGTAGCCAGCCTCCCATATGGTATGCAGTAAGGGCTACCTCTGGGATTCACAGGCTGGTGTAGCACCTCCCACTTCTAAGGACTGAGCATACTTTTCTCAGGGACATTCCCTAGAGAGTGGATTTGCTCAAAGCAATTCCCTCCTTTGAGCCTTTAAGGGGCCTTCCATGGTGAGCTGATTTGGCTCTATCCTACCCACTGCTGCTAGAGCTACCAAAACCCCTTGGGCTCCATTTCCTAAGGCAGCACCCTTAGGAAGTTACAAGCTATGGAATAATCTTTTACCTTCACATTCCTTTTTTTTTTTTAACTAATTCTTATTTTTATTCACATTTTCTCATTTAAAATCATACAGCAATATTTATCTATTTTTCTCATGCTACATTACATGTTCAGGTTAACTTTTATCCTCATTAAGAATTATAAGAGAGTCCTAACTTTATTTTGTGTATGTATGTGGGGTGTGTTGTATGTTTTTATTGTGCTTAAAAACAGAGAGAATGAGACAAAGAAGATCATTTAGCTTTACATGTAAGAAGGACTGGAAATATGCAAAAATTACCTCTGAGCTATAGGAATAGTGAAGCACTTTTAATATGTTCGAGATTTTCTAAAAGAAATGCTTAATACACTTTATAATCAGAAAAACATTAACAGAAAGAAATATGATCACGTCATGTATTATGCATTAGGTATGCTCTGGCACAAAAGCTCAAGGACCTGAAATGTCACACAATCTGAAGCAAAAACCCTAAGAACTTTTAGGAGATGACATATGGTATAAGAAAAACAGGAAATGATGAGAGAAGAACGTAAGAAGTCAGGGGAATTTTCTAATGCAGGAATAAAATGAGTTTGAAAGTAAAGGGGTTTGGTGAAGAAAGAAAAAACTGAAGTGGGAAAATCAGGTCTTAAAAAAGAAAGCAAGTAAGGAGAGCAGAGTTTAGCACAAAGGCCTAGACAATGTGCAAACACAGACATCGCTGGGACTTCAAACTGCGCACCTGATTGCTACAAATATCTGTGAAACTGTCAGGCAGCTGATGTAGAGATCTTGTGAGAATGAAGGATTAAAGAATGTAAGTGATAACAGAGTCTTCCTGGATCAGGAGATTGAGACTAAAAGGAAAGAGCTGAGGCAAGGGTTGAAAATGAGGTGGCTGTGATTTCTGACAGTCCAGCCGCCTCTTCAGAGGCTCTCTGCTCTGGGCTGCCTGATAAACTAGTTTCTAGAAGGCACCTTGGGAGACAGATAGAAGGGCATTCCACTGTCAAAGTGAAACGCTTGATGTGTAACCTACATACAAAGTTCCTCTTAACCAGATTGTGGTTTTTTGTTTCTTTCAATTTTTGCTTTTATTAATGCATATTTGCAACACATAACGATTGCTTTCATGGCGGGGCATTGGGACACACACGGCACACGTCTAATTCTTTTTACTTCATCTTTCTTCGCTTCCCCCTCTCCTCACTCTTCCTCCCTCCGTCTCTTGGCCCCCTTCCCATTTGCAAAAGACCTACGCCCCTGTTTGCTAATATCTACCTTTTACTTTGTTCTTTTACTTATACTTTCAGTGTCTCATATCACACAAATCATGCAGTATTTAAGCTGTGTGCCTCAACATTGTAGTCTCAACTTGCATCTATTTTTCTACAAATAACTCTAATGCATCCTTCTTTATTGCAGAGTACTATTCCATTGTGTGGCTTTGACTATTTTATGAAACTTTAAAAATTGGAAACTGAGTTTCTGGCTTAAAGAAACTACTAAATCCAGACTTCATTTCATGTGCTTTGGGACTACAGAGAAAAAGAATTTTCTCAAGTCATACATGCAACAGTGGCAGAAGCAACAAGATGGTCAAATACATTTTCTTTTTATGTGCTGCTAGATATTTTGTTTTGAAACAACACTCACAATTTTATAAAACTTAAAATGTATACCACAGAACCTCACTTGGACAAGACTTCAATGTCATGCAGTCCAAATATATTTTTTAGCTGAACTTTGCCTTAATATCACCACTAATTGCTTAGTCTGTACTTGCATGTCAAGGAACTTGTTAGCCAAGGTAATACCATCTATCTACGGACGCTTCCAACTTTGAAAATGTCTACCTTGCTTGTTCTAGGTTATTCTTCATCCTGAAGTTACCTACATTTAGTATTTTAGGTTTAGTTTCATTTTAATCAAATCACTCTTTAGGAATGTAGCCTATAGATTTATAGCAAAATTCAGAATTCATATTTTGCCTTTTCAAAGATTTTGGAGATCATAGGTAAGAAAATATTTTGTGTGCTATAAATTATGCACTAAACAAGGATTAAATACAAACCATACCTCCTCTGTCAGGGATGAAAGTATCTCATTGAAACAAAGAAAAGCAAATATATTTAAGTTTTCTTGCCCCCAACATCCAACATTGTAAAACAAAACCTCCTGTGCAATCCTAACTGCCCCATTCTGACCCACCTACTAAGAATACTCAACACACAAGGAATGCGTATGAACAGAGAAAATCTGTAGAGGCACTGCAAGAAGAGGAATAGACTGGAAAATTTAAAATAAACACAAAGCTCCTGCTTTGAATACAAAAACATAACCATATTTTGTTGAACTGGGCATTAAAAAGCACACTTGCACATTCCAAGCACTTCTAACAACACGAACTACAAGATATCTGCTGAAATACACATTTGGCACAATTGCATTCTGTGCATTCTCTTTGGGTTGACAGCACATTTTAATGAAATAATCTGAAAAAATAGTATTTTCTCAAGTAATGAACAAGTAATGTAAGAAATTTTTAAAAAAGCCCTTCAAACTCTATCCATATCCTCAAACTACCTGCAATTAATAATTGGCAAGAATTAGATCAAGAGTGGAATACAAATAAAAACTATTCACGCAAAAAGATTAAAAAGTGAAATGCAAGTGAAAGATCCTTAAAGATGTATATATTGAATTCGCCAGCAAAATTAAAAGCAAAAGCCAGTCTTCAGTGCAAAACTCTCCTCCCCGGCTGAACACCCCCACGGGGCTCTGCAGATGGCACACAACACCCAGTCGCAGGGGTGTAGAGGCACTCACTCGATGCATTTTAAACACACAAATAATAACAGCACCCTGTCACCCAGAAAATAAAACAGAGTTAAAAGGTCACTTTCCAAAATAGCGACATTATTTGTGGTGATGTTCTAAAGGTGTTAATTTTTCTAATTGTATAGCCCCAGAATTTGGGGAAACTCAAATAATCCAGTATTTAAAAAGAAAGCATTAAGATAGAAATGTTCATACAGAAAAGAATGCTTTATCAGCATTGTGCACAGGAGTTTAAATCACATTCTACTGGCTTTCTTTGCAGCAGAGTGTGCCGTCCATATCCCACTGGGAACAAGAGCCCTCTCACCCTGAGAGCCTCAATGAATCATGTCATTGCCATCTGTCCCTCAGACACCCCCTCAAAGTTCTCACTTCCAGCTGGCAAAACAAGGTAAATGCAATTTCTGATAAGGTCTTATCAAATAATGACTTCTCTTTAAGATTCAATTATTCCTGGACAAAATCTACCTAAATTGTAATAAGAGATTCCAACAGGGATAGGGAAGGCACTGGTGATGTTTAAGATTCACTATGAGATATGCTTACAAATGTCTAGCTGCGTGAATTAGCTGTGCCTTAGGTTACTGGTTACTAATACTTGAGCCACTTGAAACTAGGGGTCCCTATGATAATCCCTTTGTTTCTCTCCAGGATTTGTAGCAAAGACCCGAGAAGAAATCTGACATGTAGCAAGACAATAACAGAAGGTCTCATTTTAAACATGAAGAAGAAGCTGTACAAGGTTAAGTGGCATACTCAAGGTCAGCGTAGACTCTGCTCTTTCGACTCCTGCTCAAGGAATAACTATAGATATATGATCATTTTGGAAAGTGTACCTTATCTTCATCCAGAACAGGAAGAAGGAATTTAACTTAGTAGGATAACTACTTACTAAGTGGTACCCTAGACAAAGATTGATCACAATAATATCCAGTCCATTGACAAAACACTCAGTATTTATTTAATCTGTTGATGTTCCAATCTGTTGCAATTAAAAGATAAACTTCTTAAAAAAAACTCTAGAAATCAACCACTATGCACACGTATTTTTCACAATGCAGGGACAACCATTTGAAGTAGGTCACAAATAGTAACACCATGTAATTTAAGTGTGATGACTAACAACACATTTTAAAACGGAAGCCAATTTATTGTTATAATTTCTAAACTAGTGCGGACACAGACTGGTTGGGTGGGGGCTTTTTTAACAGTATAAATTATATTTCAACTTACCTTTCTCCCATATGAAGTATTGAACTTAAATGTCTACTAGATCAGTGGGTGGAAGATCAAAGAACATTTTTTAAATTTTAACTTTACTACCCACAAGGATGTGGGAGTAATATGTCAGTGGGACTAAAATGTATGTGACAGAGTCTTAAGAGATTCCCTTAACTTGACAAGAAGCAGGATGTTCCCTCTTTTAGAGAAGCAACCCTTGCCCTACCTTTGCTTGGTCTGCTTTTCAAAGCAGACAAATACAATAAATGAGTTAAATCAGAATCTAAAAATGTACATGTCCTTATAATGTTCTGTTTCCAGCACAGTCAAAAACCCTAATCCCAGTTGATAATCTGATATTTTTCTTACCTACAATGGCCATGTAAAAGGTTTCTCATACCTGGCAACGTGACATCCATACTAGGAATAAATGCCCTTTTTAAAAAATGGATAAATATTAACTTTCTCTTCATTTCCTTTCTCTCAAATGGATCTAAACATAATCCATAGAGATAGACTTCGGTCTCATTTCAAAAGCTGGAAGCCAAGCAGGAAGAAGAAAAAGCAACTGTAGATGGGGCAAGAAAGGCACAAGGACCTCAGCCTCCAGGTCTCTCTCTTATGGCCTCCATCCAGCCCCCAGGACACTGCCCCACTTCCCCTGACCAGCGCTACAGTGTCTCAGGAATGGCCACTACAGGACTCTCTGCAAGCAAGTCTGCCATCTCCACTGCCACCCACCACTACAACCATGCTCTCCGGCTACTTCCCAAATCCTGCTGTCCTCTAACCCTTTCCTCTTCACCATGAGCATCCTTTGTCCTATCTAAACCCTGGTTTTCTATAAGGACCCTGCAAATCCCATCACCCTGCAGAGCTCTCCTGGATATTACATATCTACTGAACTCTCATTCTACCAATTCTCATTAATAAATGTACTAAGCATTTATTATGTGAACCTCATAATGAGCACCAATTATAGAATGTCTTTTGCTACTTTTGTTTCCCCATTTAAGCAGTAGGATTGAGAATATGCACTGTAATTTATACTTTTAAAATATTTGCCATTATACTGGCATGTAAATGGACAGATGGGTCCTTGAGGAAAAAATCATGCTCTGCTGAATTAACACAATGAAACCCAAGTCTCTCAAGAGTGACCCACAGTATTTCTTCCTTTGACTGTGCAGGGTCCCAGGAACAAGTGAAAGATATATGGCTGTAAATGGCATGGGTCATCCAGCTCCTTCGAAAAGACCAGATATAATCATCAATGTGACTGTGGCTGACACTCATCTTCACATAAAGCTAAGTGCCCAAAGTTATACTCAGGCAGAAGCTGCCATGCAAATTCATCAACTGCGTTGGTGCATATATGGATGTAATTTTTCTTTCACTTTTGGATTTCATTATCCAGTGCACTTTCTCATCTTACAGCAAGCGTTAAAAATATCCTCAGTAGCTATTTTAATGCAATCCAAGTTAGTTTCATAGGCATTTCTCTACTGAAGATTAGTTAAATGCTCAGCACCAAGCAACATGCTGAAAGACAGACGACAGAGTTCCCTTTCTATTTTAAGGAAAGGAACAAAAACCTGTCCCTTCTGCATCTCCAATGCCATCTCTCCCAGAGCTGCATGCACAGTAACAGCTCAAGAGTTCCTGGGGCACCGAATTGTTTACAGAATAATGAAGTTGGTAAGCACAAACATAGCAAAGTACAGCAGCCTTTTATAAATAATCACATGAAAGCCAAGTACACAAAAGTAAATTATAATATTTTAACAACACACCCTTTTCTTCTGACTTGATTTTCAAGAGAAGAGTTGGTTCTCCCACACACTGTCACTGAGGAACAGTTTATTGATCTGAATTCTCATGTTCTCTGAGGCAGAAATTAATTTGATCAGCAACTTCTATACCTATACATATCAGAATACCTATGGAGGCTTCTTGTGGCCACAGCACTGATGAGCTATTCAATATATATAAACACAGTGAGACCTGTAAGCTTGCGTGTATATGCCTATCATGTAAAAAATGTATTCTTCTGGGAATTTACGGTAATAGACATAAAAAGAATAGAAACACTAAAAAGAAGAAAAAATATGAATTCAGAATGTGGGTCCCACCAAAGCAGCTGCAGGTAAAAGATTATGTAGAATGGAAATCTTGGCATCTGAACAAATAGAAGGGAGTACGCCTGTTACCAAGCCTGTTATAGGGACCTATTAACAGAAGGAAAATCTGTCAGAAACATTGGGTAAACAAACGAAACAGTAGTAATATAAAAGCTAGAAGTCATCTTTTAATTCTACCGGGAGAGTGAGAGTTAATGTGATAAAGGTTAATGTAAGACAGGTAAATACTGTGTAATACGTGTTTCTAGAAAAATAAGCTTATGATAAATGAATAAAAAGAAGAGGAAGTAAAGGATACAACTAATTAGTAGCATAAGCCCCTAGGTACAATAGGAAATAACTGGTCAAAGAACAATTCCAAATAGACATAGCTTCTGAGAAATATGAATGGGCAGGTGGACTTGATAAAGTAACCAGCTTGAGAATAAAGGGGGAAAAAAAGACCCATGTAAAAAGACTACAAGAGACTGAAAGATAAAGCAAACTGAATTCTCTTATGTTGATATCGCTAAGCAAATGTTGTCTCATACTTTTTTTCTGCCAAATAACTTTCAATAAGCTTTTAGTGCAGCAAATGTGTTGTATTTATTGGCTCCAAATTGTGATATTTCCTTTGTAACCCATGGCTGTAATATAAGCCTCTAGTTCAACCCAATCCAATTCTAACCATCCTTTAAGATTTAACTCAACACAATCTCCAAGAACTCTTTCTTTTTTAGGGGATTTAAAAAACAGTAACTTTTCTTTTACAGTTGCTTTTGAGATGAGAGGCTACAAATAGACAAGGAACGGAAACATTAGGAGAGGAGATATAAGTAGGATTAGCACTTAGAAGAAACTAATATTACAGGTGTCCTTGCCTGGGGTCAAAATAATGATGAAAACTATAATCACACATTGTCCTACGGGAGAAAAAATCCTTTATTCTGACATCAAGTAGGCTAACTTTTGATTTCTGGAATCACTGGCACAATCACCTTGCCATTTTTTTCTACCTCCCTCCTGCCTTATGTTCTACTTTCCCCTCCTTTGACAGATTGGGCACTGGTGCATAATCATTTAGCGTATATCCCAAAGTAAAAGACAGCCAGGGAGAAGCAGAAGTACAAGATCCATTAAGAGTGACTTTTTCTCTCCTCTTCCTCCCTCCCTCTCTTCCTTCTCTTCCTCTTCCCTTTATCTTTAATGAATTCCTCCAGGATTAACTCTGTAAGACAGAATGGATAGCACCTCTGAGGTTATTTCATGAAAACACAGCCACAACTCCAAAGAAAATATAATGCTGAGTAACTCCCTAAGAAACAATTTATAAAAGAGTGGAAGAGGGAAGCAAAATTAGTGGCACCAAAGCAATGATGCAAAGAAAAAGAAAAAGAAAAAGAAAAAGAAAAAGAAAAAGAAAAAGAAAAAGAAAAAGAAAAAGAAAAAGAAAAAGAAAGAAATGCCAAGCTGTAGCCAGGCAATGCAATGTAAAACCATTGCTTCATGTCCCGCCTACTTCCACGCCCACTGAGAGAGCTGTTCTTGGGGATGAGAAAGCAGCTTGAGGTAGCAACAGAAGAATCCATGCCAAGCCATGCTTATCCCTGAGCCAAGACACTAACCTCACAGTTCCTGGCCATTATGGAAAGACTAAAGACAAAGACAACAGGAGAACCCATAGCTTCCCTTCTCCCCTTGCTTGTCCACCACTTCGCGAAACCCAGAAGGACACTTGGGTGCCAAATCTGTTTAAAAATCACATGAATCACTAGCCTCTGTTTCTTTCATGCATTTCCTGGAGACCAGCCTACACTGACATCGATGAGCTAGTGAGATATTGCCAAGTAATAAGCAGTCAGAGACATTAAGTTACTGAACTTTAATAAAATGACAGCTTAGAATTTAAAGACAAAGAAATATCTTTTAAACTTCTACATTCAGAAGAGGAACAGAGCTGGTTAAAAGATCCACTGTAATCCCCGGATTTCTCTTATTTCTTTACTTTGATAACAGTGGCTATACAGCTGACTACAATCATTACATGATCATATCAAGTCATTGATATAAAAGTTAAATAAACTAGAGGATTATCTGCTAACTAGACCTAGGCCCAAACCTCTATCTATTCCCATGAATTCAATTCATACATGTCACAGAAGATTTCCAAACACTTGTCTGCAATTCTATCATCTCATCTAGTATCAACTAAAATATAAATTCTGTGACACCAGAGACCTCATCTATTCTATTGCATCTTCGCAATCCAGGCACCATGCTTAATAAACAGTAACTAAAGGAACCTAAATCTGATGAAATTTCAGATTCCAACCAAATAAAAGTATGGTCCCCATTTTTCTGGGTTCCAACCTTTCATCTGGGCTCTAAATTCGGTCTCTCTCTTTCATTTCCTCTACCAACACAACCCATCAGCTAGGAAATTTTCTTAACCAAATACAGTTTTGAATTAAAAAAGAAAATAATTCAAAAGCATACAAAGCTCACAAAAGACGTATCCTCTCCTTATTTAAATATCTCTGCCACCACCCCATTGCAAGGTGGCTGTCATTCTCTTATCTTGGCAATTCTATGTTGGTCTTTCTATTTTCAGTGTCTGTACATCAATTAAAGCTCACTATGTATTGTATGTTACACTTGTACTTAGCCCATTTTATGCATTTAGTCCAATAGAAAGTAAATTCCATGAGGCAAGGGATTTTTTCATGGTTATATTTTCAGGGCCTCAAATAATCCCTGAAATGAATTAGGTCTTCAAAATTCATTTATTTATTTGCTGCATTAGTGAAAAAATTGCAGTAAGAAGAACAGAAAAACATAAAGGAAACAGGAGCATGAGTATGTTAAAGTTCTTCCATGAAAGAGTTTATCATTAAAGATTAAAAGTTCAGATTAAGCCTCTACTTTTTCTGTCACACAGTACCGGGATGGAACTCAGAACCTTCACACAGAGTCACATCCCCAGACCTTTCATTCATTTTTTTTTATTTTGAAGCAGGATCTCACTAAACCCAGACTTCCACTAATCACTTCTTGCTCATTTCCCCCTTCTCTAATTTTACGTGGCACTTCCGCACCATACAGGTTAACACTTAAATACTCATTCCATGGATTCGGGGAACAGTCGAGAGTCTCCCATGTGCCAAGCTCTGTGTGGAGCGCTGGTTATGCGTTAATGAATACAACAGACCTGGTCTTTGCCTTAGTCAAGCTGACATACAGTCCAGCATAAACATTAAACAGTCCACTTAAATGCTACAGGTGCTATGGGTTCAGGTAGAAACTCGTTTAATTTGGACGTCAATGACAGGAAAAGCTTCTCAGGGAAAGGGAGGTCTAAAGGGAAAACTTGAAGGGTAGGAGACAGCCAGCTTAAAGGAGGGAAGAGTGTGCAAAGCAGCAGGAACAGCATGGATAAAGACCTAGGGCAAAAGAGTAAAAAAATGCTTAGGCACTGGAAGAAATTCAGTAGGTTTGGAGCACAAGGGGCATAGACCTGAAGTTACAGGGCTTGGTAAAAAGCAGAGCTCAAAAGGCCATGAGGTAATATCAAGAAGGAACTAAAAACCCGTAGTACTGGAAGAAATGCAGGTTAATTAGCTTGACTTAGCCGCTCCAAAATATATGCAAATTTTTAAGTTTTACATGATAAATATGAATAATTTTTATGTCAATTCAAGATAAATAATCTGCAAGAAAATGAATATGAAAGGGAATCTGGGAAGGGGCAAAGAAAAGTTTGGAGTCTTATACGTCAGTTTCAGTACTGAGAGTAAGTTCCTTGTGGGAAAAGCAGAGCCCTAGTCCTCTGCTTTCTCTATGTTCAAAATGCCTACTTAAAAATAATTATTGATTGACAACTTTGATTCTTCTTTCCCCTTTTTCATCCAAAGAAAAAGAAGAGTAACTTAAAACTTAACACAAAAGTTAATCATTTTAAATGCAGGAGATTTAATTAACTATATGAGCATTAAATTTCTTATAATTTTTATTGTGCGTTTTGAGGCTTCAAACTTTCTGCTAGTCAGCAACGATTTCTGGACTAGACTCCCCTTAGAACTTATAGTATACAATCTCACAATGACTATCCATTCTGTAAAAGCTTAAGCACCAGACCAAAAAAATAGAGCAAACTAGTTCTGAATTCCTTTTTTCTTTTGAACCAAATTAACTGGCTCTTACACCCACAGTCATTCCCAGCATTAGCCAACATTCAGTATCAACTTCTAGTCAAAGATGGAGCCTTCTGTAAGGTATCCCATCTTGTATTATTTCAAGGTGAAAAGGATTGAATCTAAATTTATGTAGTACTCCCAAGAATGCTATCACATTGACAAAAAAAAGTGTGTCATCATGTCTTTGTCACTCTTCTCTCATTGCTGAGACAAAATACCTGACACCAAAGTTAAAGGAGGAAGGGTTTATCTAGATCACAGTTAGTAGAGGTTTCGGTTCATAATCAGCAGGCTCCAAAGCAGGGTGGCACATGGCAGAGGAGCAACAATTCATGAGAGCTGAAGACAGCAAAAGCAACAAGGGTGAGACAGACATGCCTCTTTCTGTCCCTGATACTGTACGCAGTCTATTAGAATCAGGGTGGTGCTAATCCGATCAGTGGACTGATCCAGCAATCACCCATCCTCAAGCCTCCTTAATCCCAGCATTGCCCACAAATCAATCACACACTGTAGATTCAGCCATCTCCAAAAAGGCCCCATCTAAAACTGCATGAGGCTCTGCGGGGACATCCAGACATAAACCACACTATAAAAAGAAAAGGAATAAAATTCACAGTTACCGAAACAAAGATAAGTAAGAAATATAGATTTATAAGCACAGATTTTTACCAAACAATTTTTAGTAATTGTGCACTAACAATGGCAATAAAGCCTCTATCTCATATTTTACTTTTAAACATGTTCTTTCTCTAAACAGCTCCCCTCACTATGGGCCAGCAATGAACCAAGACCAGTATGAAAAACTGCAAGTGCCATTCTAGGGAAAAGTCTTTCATATCCCTGTTTCTATCCTGGTACATAAGAGAAAGAAAGAAATTCCCAGGCTAACCCTTTCTGCTGAGGAAGTTCATAATTCAAATTTTCTTAGTAATGCTGCTATGACGTGTTAAACAATGTTTTCACTTAGTAAGAACTGTAAGTAATTACAGCCATTTATTTCCTCTTTCATTAAAATAGCAAAGCCTAAATTTCAGAGAGGCTAAAAAAGCAAGCATCATAAAGCATAAAAGCTTCCCCATTTATGAAATATGGGGATCATACTGCATATGAGCTTTTGATCTTCAAAACTACAAAACACATTCACTAAAGTATTGCTTTTTTTTTTTTTAAGTAGCTTGTGAATTGTTCCCAATGTAGTAGTTCTTTGGAGATGTTCCTAGTATGAAATGCTACTTTGAAAGAGTTCAAAAAAAAGGTCACTTTGTCATATAGCAAAATACTTATTCTAACTACTGATGACTGAGCTTACGGAGTCAATGTTAATAAATAAATGATGACTGAAAGCATGAGAAACAGCAAACCATTAAGGTGAGCTTAATAAGACCCTCTCGGTCAAGTAAGAAAAGCAACTTGGATCCTCTGAACGCTTCCTCTTTTATCCATTTGCTACTTAAAATTTACTGCCCTTAGATCAAACATGATCTTAGTCTATTTTAGTCAACTATGTAGGACAGTTTGTGGAAAGGAATTGCTAGGCAGAAAGACAACAGAAAAAAAAATTTAATTCAGGAACAAAAAGCTGACAACAAAATGAGAAAAATACTACCTTGAGATTTTAAAGGAAATTGCTTATAGAAGCTAATACAAGAACCTCAGAATAAACATTTATTCTAGGCAGGAAATTAAGAGTTGCACTTTTTAAAATGGCTCTAGATCCTTCCAGAAAGTTTAAAATAAAACTAAATAACTACCTTCTAGGTTTTCCTGGGAACACTTATAATTTGAACATAAGATTTACATTGCAAACTTTCCTTGGTATTGGTCCTTGCTGTTTTCTTTTTTAAAACTCAGATATTTTTTGTGTTGTTCTTTGTCCATCAATAAGTAGAAAGTATAAACTGTTCAAAGAGTCTAAGAGGCAAGTTTACCATGTTGGCAAGGAAATACCCTTTAGATATAATAAGTCATCATTTCATTTTTTCTTTTTAAAGAAAGGAGTAATTTTTCATCTCCCATGTACAGCTATAAGAAATTGCCTCTGTATCCATGTCAGCAGACACAACTGCTCCAAATGAGGACAGATGTAAGGATGATTTTAAAATGCCACTAACTACTAGGTGAGAAGCAGCTGCTATGTTTAGCGGATCTGTACTACAACATAAAAAACACTGACCAGTTGCAGTTCCCCAAGTAATGCAGTGCCTTAGAAGTGCTTAGACAAATAGCAAATAGATGTCAGAAAAGAAGGAAGATTAGGAAGCTATAAATCCTATCTCAGTAATCTACTGCTCTGTCACAAACTACCATGAAAGTCATGGCTTAAAATATTTGCTGTGTTCATGAGCATCCAAGGGCAGAACTCACTGAAGACAGCTTGATTTGGCTTGACATGACTGGCCGGATTCTCCCTGAGCTGCAGGATCCAAGACACCCTAGCTCCATGCCCCGCAGGGTGCGGGCAGCAAGGTACATCACCTCCGCGCTACTACATATAGCTTGTCCCTCCAGCAGGGTAACTTGGACTTCCTTCCTCAACTTGACTCAGAACCTGCCAGGTCCCTGAAAGATTACAAAAAATTACCACAGCATCATTTCTGCCACATTCTGTCTCACAAGTCAGCTCAGACTTCAAGGGGAATGGAAACAGACCCCACACCCTTCATGGGTAGAACAGCCAGCGTGCACAGGGGTGGGAAGAACGGCAGGTGGCCCTCTTGGATCACAACCCCCACTACTGGAAGCCAAAACAACATCAAGGAAATGAGAAGAAAGAAAGCAAAGGAGGACTGACAAGTGCCTTTTCTTGATAATAACCCATCTCTTGCTCTTGACTCTTGAGTCAGTGAAGAATAAAAAAGAATGGATAAAATGGAAGATGGAGTGCAGATTATAACAGCAAACTGGATTACAAGAGAGAATGAACAGCCCACGTTATAGATCCATTACTGAGTCTCATACTACTTTTGGTAAACATGCATTTTACACCAAAAAGTATATTACCAGGACTTGTTACCAGTTAAAGAATATAGAAGTTTTTAGAGAAAAAAAAAATGCAAAGTCCCTTTTAAAAAATGAGTTCTACTTTTCAGGATCATAATTTTCTAAGTTCAATGTTTCTAATGCATCTTTCTAGAAGAAATAAACATTAGGACAGCCACAGTAGAAAAATAAAAGTGATAAATGAAGATAGTAACTTGGCAAATCCTGTGGACAGTCTCCTCTCCCTTGTACCCAAGTGCAGTCCCACAGAATTCCATCCCCATCTTGAAATCCCTATGCTTTGGGAAATAGAAAACTGGTATTACTCATGCTTGACCTTTGCCAAAAAAAATGGTTGGCAGACGGGTTTACATAGAAAAGTGGAGATATAATGAGATGATTCTAAGCGTCTGAGAAACAAGCCTAGTTGAGCCTGGACGAAAAAGCCTTATGTTAGTGTCACCGTGGCCTCTACATCATCCCCCATTCATCATGCCCTCTACTGTCCCCTTAACAGAAACCAGGAAAAGGTCATATTTCTCTCCCAACTCTAGATGTTAATCCTCAAATAAGTTTTAATACCATTTTTTTCCCAGTAGTATCTGCAATTTAGTAGGAAAGTTTTGAAGCCCACAAGTCATTTAGAACAAAAATGAGGAAATGAAAATCTAATTATGGGAAAATGAGAAAGAAAAGAAAAAAGAACATAGAAGCCCTTCAAATCAGATCACACAAGAGGCCAAAACCATATACCAGAGAAACTGAGAAGCTGTGCCTTTTACGCAGCCTTTTTAATACAGAGCCCTAGGGCTAAGTTAGCACTTAACACAGATACTGGTATTAAAGTCTCTAATTTACAAGGTGCTGGAAAAATAATTTCAGTTACAGTTCCTTAAGGGACTGGATAACTCTGTGCATGTAAAAGGCAAAAATAGATCACTAAATTTGGAGCAGAAAAACCAGACTTGGGTCTTGGGTCTGATACTGTACAGCCCAGTTTTTTTATCTATAAAAATATGGATAAAAATATTTTCAAAAATGGTATAATAAAGTTTTAATAAAATAGTTTCTATGCCTGAAAGGTAGTATTAATATAAACTGCATGTGATCTTTTATAAACATTAAGGTTCCTAAGTAAAAGTATTTTCTTAAATCATGGAAAAATGCACAAAATTTGTAGTCAGAAGATGTTTCTAGGTCATATTCTGGTATTTACTCGCAAGATAACTTTGGCATCTTTTCTCTTCCTAAAACTTTTTTTTTTTTTAAACTTAGGTTCTTGATTGATTCACTAAGCAAACCCAACTGAGCTCCTACTGGGGTACTAACACTAAATATGGTAAATCAAGCCCTTTCCCTACTGGAGTTTGATATTTCCTGAGGAGACATAATGAAACAAAGGCATAGTGCTGAGTGGTACCTATAAAACGGTGCCTCGGCTAGGTGATTGGGTTATAATTTTTCTCTAAGTCCCCTGCATATCTCATTCTATGAATCTATGATGGTAAATATGAACATCAACAAAAAGATCAAAATTTCTCATTCTGATGTTATTTAAGGTGTTAAATCATTTTTTTCTACAGCCAAAATCAAAAGCTTCTAAAGAACAGCAATGTCATTACAAAGGCTTTTTGTACTACAAAAGCAACAGTCCTCATCTGAGATGAGGACTTAAAATTCTGCTGTTAAAGGGAAAGCTGTGCTGTTAAAAGGAAAACCAGACTTTCACATCAAAGAGTGTTCTCTTCTTTATATTCCTGAACCCATAATTTAGAGGGTAATATTACCACACATGCACAGGACCACCCAAACCTTAGCAGACATGGTCCGAAGTGATGGCTGCAAGGCTTACAAAATTCATTCAGGGTAATACACTGAGCTGACAAATGGATTGCAAAGGAACCCAGGCAGATTCACAGTGGACAGAAATGTCTTATTCCCAACCTCCACACTCTATATTCTTTATGAGTCCTATAAAGATACCTGAAGCTAAAGTCATCAGATGGAGCCAAACTCCGCAAGCACCATTTTTCTCTGAAGTGTTCTATTCCTCTGTAGCATGATTTGTACTGGCAGCCTAGAACATATATGCCTTGAACAAAAAGCCAGAGCATTCAGAATGAATTACACAAAGACTAAGAAATAATACAGGATAGAATTAATACAAATATCTTAGGGTGACTAAACTATGAGAACACAAGCATTACTGGATATAAACAAGAGTTGTTTACATATTTTTCAGTGATATATATAGTCAGAAAATTTCGGTTTTTAGTAAACTGAAAAAACACTCTTCTGAATAAGAAAATCATGTTTTAAAACTTTTATCTGGCAAATTTAACAAAGATTGCCTAACAGAATTAATTAAAAATCTACTATAAAGAATGAATAAATATAATTTATAAGTGGCATATCAACTATCTTTATGGAAAGAACTTCTGACGTTTCTTATAACAGCATACTGTTAAATTTCAGCTTATCAAACATAAACTTTATATCCTCTGTATACCTTCTGTAACTGCCAACTTGTAACAATCTTCAGGAGTCACAGATTTCCTGGAAACTCTAGATTCTAGAATTCTGCAGGATTCCATCCATATACTCTCCCCTGATTTTCAGGTGAATGAATGAATTTATATTTTACCATACAATAAAAAAGATTAACTTCATGTGTAAATTCAGGCAAGGGTATTTATGATTTAGAATCAAATCAAATAAAAAATTCTTCACATAATTACTTTAGAAATAGGGCTAAGAGACAGAAGATTTTATTGGGGTATACTATGTAAAAGTATTGGTATGATTATTATTATTAATTTACTTAGAATCACAAGAAATTGAAGACGATAAGGAATTTAGAAATCAACACTCTTATTTTACAGATGAGAAAAGTTCTACTGAAAGGCTAAGGGGACCAGGCTCTAGAGTAAGATGCTCTATGTTATCAACAAACATTCTAACTCTGCCACTCTGTGTGAAACAGGA
>RJWT010013794.1:0-21530 GCA_004365215.1 Cuniculus paca | reverse complement strand
ACTTAGCCACGATGGAAGCATAGTGCATCTACTCCATGGAAGGTGCAGACCTTTTCCTGGCAATATCTACACATCCCATCCCACCTAAGTGTCCCAGATGCCCTTTTCACCGGGAAGCTGGCTTGACTGGGTCAGTCGTTAGGCCTAGGAACTGTAGGACATCTGGAAGACCATAGAGCCAAGTGTAGAAAGAGTGCAGCTTTATTATCAGGCACCTTTTGAATGAGGTTTAGGGCTGAACTCTCACCTGCAGGCAGTGAGATTGGTCCTTGGCTGTCACTTCTCACTGAAGTTTGATGGTGGGCTATCTCCAGGTGAGCGAGCATTACCTCCCCCTGTGGGAAGCTGTGGAGGCGAGAGGTAGTCAGGAATTCATAGGGAGTGGGCAGTTGGCTATACATGAAGGAGATTCATAGTTAAGAATGAATGGGCTCTCACATCTGCAAAGCTGTCCTCCTTGCAGACTTGAGTGAAGGACTGAAGTTAGAGGAAAGGGTTATTGAGTTACATGGCATGTCAGGAACAATATACTAACTTGAACCCACATTTCCTTTTATAAGATTTTGGCAAAACAATAGTGGGAAACTGCACAAAGACAAGACCACTCCCCTTGAACCTGATCCCTACGTGCAACTTTTCTTCAAGCCAAGGAAAGGGTAGCACTGTCTACCTACTTCCTGAATGGTGACTAACCATTCCAACCTGCACTTCTGGCAATGTTCCTAGGTATTCCTTCACTTCCATTCACCAAAACTGTTTGGTTAACTTTTTTTTTTTTTTTTTTGTGGCACCAGGGATTGAACTCATGACCTCATGCTTGTCAGGCAAGCACTTATGCCACTGAGCTAAATCCCCAGCCTTTGTCTTTTTGAGACAGTCTCACTATACAGTTCAGGCTGGCCTTGATCTCACTTTGTAGCCCAGGCTGGTCTTGAACTTGCAAAGATCCTCCTCCCTCAGCCTCCTGAGTGCTGGGATTACACGTGTGCGCCAGCAGGCCCGGCTCTTTTTTTTTTTTTAGTAGCGGCAATTGAACTCATGACCTCATGGTTGCCAGGCAAGCGCTGTGGTGCTGAGCTGTATCCTCAACTGTTTGGTTAATTTTTATTTTCTGACATGCTTCCCACATAGTAAATACATTGGGCTTTGTGGTCTCTTACTGTTGTTGGTTTTGTTGTAGCATAGAAATCAATAAATTAATGGACATGACTATAATCCAACAAAATTTATTGACACTGAAATTTGAATTTCATACAACTTTCATATGTCATGAAATATTTTTGTATTTTTCCAACCATTCTAAATTGTAAAGATCATTTTTAACTTGGATTTCCAGCCACGAATATTTTGCCAAATCTTGGTAGAGAAATGGAAGTGTTCTCCTAGATCTGGGAATTCAAGGTGCTGGCTAAAATAACAAAATTTGTGGTCTGCTTTTTTAGACCTGGGAGAGAGTAGAACTATTTCCAGGCTTTTGTTTGACCTCTCACTTTGGTGTATAATCCCTGTTGACTTGTGGCAATTGTGTTAAGGTAGATCTGAGTCTTTGGCTTCTTTCTCTCCCCAGTGTTTTACAGTCTTGTTTCTGAGAGGCAGGGGAAAAATGGCCATTATGTTCTTTGCTCACACAGGTTTGAGTTATTTCTTTTTTCTTGTTTGTAGTTTTCAGATGTTCCTTTCTTCACTAGAGAATCATTTAAAAGTTTCATCCATGACCTTCTTTCTTTAGGTTCCAGAAATGGCAGAACCATGAGTATCCTTCCTTGCAACCTTGATCATCTTCATATTAGTGGTACTCTAGTACTTTAGTAGTTGGGGCTTCCTAGGACCCAAGGATAAGGTATAATGCTCAAGAATGAACATAAAATTCCAGTAGTTTTTAAGCAATGTCCAGTGAGGCATTATCATTACTTTTCAACTTCTGGACACAGAATTTTGCCTCTATTCTGTAGGCATCAAACAGGCAACTTGCTTGTAAAATCAATAGGATTAAGACAGTTATCAAAGATGATAACTTCTAGCTTCCTTATCAAAGCCAAAATGAACTTAAAAAGAGGTTTGTGGGTTAAAAACAATTCGGCTTTTGACCATAACAGTTAAAGTTCTTGTGAGATAGTTCCAGGTGATCATTGACTATATAGTTCTAAAGCTCGGGAAACATCTGGATGGGAGACCAAAAATTGGAAGGGGGAGGTGCATCCCGAGCTTGGCTACTCTGAAAAGATCTGAAGAAACTATATGGGAGAGAAGACAAAAACAGGTAAAAGACTTTTTCAATGCTCTAATCTCAAAAATACCTAATTTTATAAAACTGTAGTTACATATTATTTATACTCAATATTTCTATTTACCATTATTTTACAATAAGAACACAATTACAAGTTGGGACTATGGGTTCTAATTCTTATTGTGTTACTCTGTGGCATAAGATCTCATGCAAGACAGTACCACATCATAGGTTTGATTTTCCCCATCTATACAGTGGAAGACCAAATATTGCTTACAGTTTTATACATATATTTATATGGATTGCCATTTTTAATAGTTCTAGTGTTCAAAGGGGCTAATAGGGTAAAGCACAGGGCCATTGGGAGAATAACAGGATGAAGAATATATTTACAGGCAATTGCAAGTGAATTGACACGAGAAGATAAAAAATGAAATATAAGTGGCTCAAAGGTGTGAGACCAACAGTAGCTGGGTAGGGTGGCACACACCTGTAGTCCCAGCACTTGGGAGGCCGAGGCAGGAGGGTTGTTGCAAGTTTGAGGCCAACCTGGGGTGTAGTGAGTACAAAGCCAGTCTGAATTATATAACAAGACCTGTCTCCAAAAAAAAAAAAAAAAGCTGCTTATACTATCCTTAAAAAAAAAGACCAAATAATAGTAAAACAAATGAAAACAAAACAAACATCTAGTATGTTAGATTTGTATGAAACAGACGGTCAGAATTAGCATGTACCAGAAACCTGCTTTAAGAAATGTGATGGGAGGCCAGGCTTGGTGGTGTGTGCCTGTAATCCCAGAACTTCGGAGGCTAAGGCAAGAGGACTGCTGAAAGTTTGAGGCCAGCCTAGGCTACAAACTGAGTTTAAGGCCAGCCTGAACTGCACAGTGAACCTCTGTCTCAAAAAGATAAAAACAAACAAACAAACAGTGATGGGAGGGGTTTGGGTGTGTCGCTGGTAGTACTTGTGCCCAAGGCCCTGGGTTCAACCCCCTGAATAGGAAAAAAAAAAAAAAAAAAAAGAAAGAAAGACCAGGCGATTAGTTTATGAATCAAGATATACAATAGTTAGAACACAATATAGTAGGTATCATTCATCTATTTTCTCTCTTAATTGTAATCTATTTAACTCACTTGCCAGATTAACTGACAAACTACATTTTCTCTATAAATGTTCCTGATGATCTTGGCATAAGGCTACTTGTGATTAAATTTTCTCCTTTCTAAACAATTCTGTTCTGTTCAATTTAGTTTGTATGCTCAGGACTGAGTTATTTGCTCCCAAAAGTTTATTCCAGTTATGTAATTGTATCTCTCACTACATAATTAAGACATTATGTAGCCAACAAACTAAGTGCAGAATTTCTTCACTATGGAAACCAAGTTGAACATTTGGAAAGACTTGCTAATGACATTCCAGTTGCAATGAACATGCATTGTACCCAGATTATGGTTTCTAAGTAGCTGGCTATTAAAAGGAGTTTCCAGAAAAATGTTTCATTCTATGTCTAAGGGACTGAAGTTCAGTTGAACTTGAGATTATCTGTGTGAGAAAGCAATTAAATGCCCAATAACTAGAGGGGGAATGTCAAAAAGGTATAAAAGCTACTTGGAGGATTCTGACTAGCCAAATTTGGGACAATTTAAACATCAGAAACAATTGCAATTGAGTAACACATTGAGTGATTTGTCATCACTGCAGATAATACCAAACACTTTAATGGTGATTACACCCCTAAAGTGGTAATTAAAGGAAAAGAATTGAGAATAACCTGTCACTAGTGCGTTCCAAACTAACAAAGGAAAGTTCTTCCTTGGAGATTAGTACTCAACAAATATGGAAAGAATAGAATTAGAAAATCACCATTTTGCTAACTTTGATGAAAAAATTAACTAAGGCAAGGATTATTGTTGGGTATTAACATAACCAAACAAGTAAAAAGTTGGTAAAAAGGCTACCCATATGTTTCCCCACTGTCAGTCCAGATTGTTAACTGCAACAGGTCAAAGTACTTTTATGCTGGGAAGAACTGTGGTCACCACTTGAACTCAATGATCAAGTATCACATCACTTACAGTGAGTCAACCTGACAGTCAGACAATGATGCAAAAGAAAATAGATCAGTTAAAGTGTTAGTGTTTAACCTGAGTCAATTAAGCCTTTGATCTTAACTAATTTCCAGAAACTTCAGAAAATATAAGAATATAGTACATGTACACGTCAATAGTTAAATCCCAAATGTGAAACATTCTACAAGACAACTGACTGGTTTTCATAAAGAGGGAAAACAAAAGGTGGGACTCTCAGGTAAGTCCAACATGTAGCCCACAGGCTGCTTGCCTTCTTTTAAAAAAAATGTTATAATCACAAATATAAAAAAGGAAGCATTGTTCTGCATACACATTAAGTATTATATTTTACATGCAGCCCAAGACAATTCCTTGTCACCCAGTACAGCCCAGGCAAGTCAGACTTTGACTTGCCTGGGAAATGAAACAGATATAAGTGTGCATGAAAACTGACTGGATCAGAAGAAATTCAAATATGGACTACAGATTTAGATAAATTTTAGAGAACTGTTCATTTTCTTTCAACTATTGTGGTCATGTAAAACACTGTCCTTATTTTTATGAGATGTATTTAAAAGTGAAATTCCAACTGTTTAGTAAAAAGTATGGCAAAATGTTAATGTTTGAATCCAGTGGTGGGTACAGTTCATTTATTTTAAAACTTCTATGCATATTTTACAACTTTTCTAATAAAAAGTTGGTGAAAATAAGGCTATTTGCTAAAAAAAAAAAACCTGTTGAGTTCCTCATGGTTCAGACAATTCTACAAGCAAGGAGAAAAACACACACAAATCCTAGTATTCTGTACTATTATATTATTTTTATAATGGCATCAGTTACCTCTGTATCAATGGAAGACTTTATAAATGCACTATTTACATAAAACACACAAAGGCAGAAAATATGGAGTAATGCAAAGAAAGATGATACAGACTGTAACACTCCAAACATTCATTCCAAAGAAGTATTGTGTGAGGTGAAGCAACACCAGAAAAATCATACCTTAAATACAACCGTTATTTTTTTTTAACAACTATGGGATTAAGCATAATTTGAGTATTTTGCAATCTGTACTTTGTGAAGGACACAATGAAATCAAGGTTAACTAATTTCAGGAAAAGGGAAAGCAACAATTTGTTCAAGAAAAATACTGAACAATAATAGCTTTGAAGATGCTGGTACCCTTGCCTATTATCACCAATTTGCAGGATGTTTATATAAATCGTAATATCTAAGTCAAACTGTATGGCCAATACATGCTCAAACAGATATTTAAGGTAGCAGAATTTACCAGTTTCCCCCAATTAGCTTAGGAAACCTTCTTTGGGCAAAGATGTCCTACAATTTCTGATTTTCCATTTTTAAGTAGTTCCTATTACCTGGTAATTAATCAACAGTTGTTAAACATTTTCCCCCCCCCAGGACCAGGAATCAAACTCACAACCTTGCGCTTGCCAGGCAGGTGGTTACGCCACTGAGCTAAATCCCCGGCCCTTGTCTTTTTTTGAGCTCACTTTATAGACCAGGCTGGTCTCGAACTTGCAACGATCCTCCTGTCTCAGCCTCCTGAATGCTGGGATTACAGGCATGTGCCACCAGGCCCAGCTAATTTTTTTTTAACATTTCTTTTAAATATGCATAAGTTATTTTTGGTTTTACCAATTTTTACTCCATGCCAGTTAGTTCTGTATTTATTCAACTCTAATTTACATATTCATTCATTAATTCAACCAACATGTATTGATCATGTTCAATATGCAAGGCACTGGAGAAACAAATATGAGCAAAAATGGAATCTCAATCATATTTTGAGTGGAGGGCTATGGTTATTAAATACAACAGTATTTTTAAAACCTATTTCTGCCAGTTTTCCGTTTATTTGTGTAGGACCCATAAGCTTGGTTCTTTAATGATCACTATGGCAATGATAGTTTCTGTACAATGTTTTTCCAATGGAAAAATTTTTTTTCTGACAATTTGAGTAACCTCTAATTTACTTACATGTATGAAGGAGTACCAGGTTTATAATTATTCCTTTAAAATCAGTCATTTCTCTTTTTCTTATAAATAGGCTAAATTCATTTTTATTTCAATTTCTTCATATACCAAGTCATTATATATCAGTTGTTTTCTCTTTCCTCAGTTGCTTTTCACCTTGATTTTTCCCTGACCCATTCCCTCTCTAGTGAACTCAAATCCATTTTCCATTCCTTACTTTCTCACATTATTTAGATAGCTGCCTTCATTACTTCCTAACTTGGGTTATGGGATCATATTTTAGCAAGTTTCTTATGCTCATTCCATAGCAAAATACTTAAGATCGTGTCCTTACTTTTGCATTTCTGTAGAAAACTTTCTGTTGCTTTAATCAGCTATGATTTTCAGCACCGTAACAAGCCCTGAAAGGGTCCAATCAGGAAATCTGGAACCTGAGAGCACAGTAGGCAATCAAGAAATGTGTTTCAGTGGAAGAAATGGATTTCCTATAGTAAAAGAGCCACAAGGGAACTTTAGTTATGAATTTAGGAGTCAGGTGAAAAAAATAGCAACTGTATGCTTTTTTCCTTCAGGAGGACTTTGAATGTCAAAACCTAAGGCGTACCTGTTTTAAAGATTAGTTTAAGCTTGAAGTACTTATATTTTGCCTGCATAAGTCTGTACACACGCCTAACCGTTAAACACACTAGCTTGTCTCAACATCATCTTTCACTAAGTTTCTCTTTAATTTTTCAGTATTTGAAGGAAAGCAGTTAAAGTGGTCACAGAAATCTTTAAGATACTTTCAACTTTCTCAAACCCACTGGATTCAAATGGCAGTAATGGCATGAGGAGAGGACAAAAGGGAAACCTTTACATATTTTAAGGCTTCAAAACTGGGATGAAATAAAGGCCTGAAAATAGCTTTTTCTCTTCTATAATCCTAGGATTATTCTCTAGTGTGAAATCTCTACTTGATGGACACTTTCCCAAGTAACATTCATAAGGCCTCTAAAGAAATACTTGAATTACCTTAAGAGTTGAAGAGTGTTTTTTTGAATCTTTTCATAAAGTTTCTTTCTAGAATGAGTTAAACTGACATCAAATAAAGGTTTAAGAAGTCAATGAAGTTTCCTTTTTACATTTCACATAAAGTTTTAATGAGTATATCCATTTTATGAATTCTGATACTTCTGTTGAGTGATATCTAATATATATCACACTTCTTCGGATTTCTTTTGAATAATGTTTTAGTACACAGAGCATACAAAATAAAATTTAAGTGACCAAATTGAAAAACCTAAGTCTCCAATATCCATTAATTACGATGTTTGACACCTGTATGAACTCGCTGATGCTGAATAAGATTTGTACTCTGAGTGAAGGTTTTACCACATATTCGACATGCATAGGGTTTCTCTCCTGTGTGAATTCTCTGGTGTTGAATAAGGCATGTTCTCTGGCTAAAATCTTTGTCACATTCATTACATTTATAGGGTCTCTCTCCAGTATGAGTTCTCTGATGTTGGTTAAGTGATGAGGAATAAATAAAAGCTTTCCCACATTCATTACATTTATAGGGTTTCTCTCCAGTATGAATTCTTTGATGCTGAGTAAGATTTGCACCCTGTCTATATGCTTTCCCACATATATTGCATTTAAAGGGTTTTTCTCCATTATGAATCCTCTGGTGTTGAGTTAGGTGCACACTCTGGCTGAATGCTTTCCCACACACATTACATTTATATGGTTTTTCTCCAGTATGTGTTCTATGATGCTGAGTAAGATTTGCACTCTGGCTGAAGGCTTTCCCACATATATTACATATGTAGGATTTTTCTCCAGTGTGAGTAGTCTGATGTTGAATAAGAGTTGAGGAATGAGCAAAGGCCTTTCCACACTCATTACATTTATAACACTTTTCTCCAGAATGAATTCTCTGATGTCGAATAAGGTAAGTGCTCTGACTAAACACTTTCCAACACTCATTGCATTTATATGGTTTCTTTCCAGTATGTATTTTCTGATGCTGAAGAAGGTGTGTACTCTGACTAAAAGTTTTTCCACATTCATTGCATATATAAGGTTTTTCTCCAGTATGAACTCTCTGATGATTAATCAGTGATGAACTATGGCTGAAGGTTTTACCACATTCCAAGCATTTATATGGTTTCTCTCCAGTATGAGTCCTTTGATGTATAGTAAGGTGTGCACGCTGACTAAAGTCTTTTCCACAATCATTACATTTATAGGGTTTCTCTCCAGTATGAATTCTCTGATGTATAGTAAGGTGTGCACGCTGGCTGAAGGCTTTACCACATTGGTGGCATTCATATGGTTTTTCTCCGGTATGCATTCTCTGATGTGCAATGAGGGAGGAAATATGCCTAAACTCTTTCCCACATTCTTCACATTCATAAGATTTCTCTTTGGCATGGCTACTTTGGTGTTTCAGGAGGGATGGGTATTTCCTAAATTTTTTCCCACACACATTACATTTATAAGGCTTATCTCCAGGAAGTATTTTCCTATATACAGTACCATATGAGAAATTATTGAAGACTGGTTTGTCTTCACTATATGTAAAAGTTTTATTATCTGATTGGGTATCAAACTGTCCAGTTAGGTTTAAATGCTTTTCAAAATCATTTCTATATATGTCATATTTACTAAGATAGTCTTCTGTAGGATCATCATCTTGTGAAAAGACTGACTTCAAACTGAAATTTCTTTCATTTGTGGGAATTTTACTGAAGGTATCTGTTGTTTGCCTCTCTAATCCATCATCATAGTCATATAGATCTTCCAACTTGATGGTTTGTGTTCCATCCTGTTTGAATTTAGGAATATTCTCTACTGGAATACATGGTTGGGCTTCAGTTTTGCATTCTGAAATAAAAAAGAATGTAAAAGTCTTCCTTTGGAGAAAGAAGACAAAATAGTAAATGTGAATGAAATGCTTAACGACTACAGCTCTGACAACCTCATTAATTAACGTGGTCCTTAAAGCTAAGGAAAGGAGAATAACAGGGCAGAAAAACAGGAGACTAAATAGTTGAAAACAGAGTCCCTCTTGAACACAGATATAGAGTAAAGAAAGTAAGTGACAGTACTAAGCAGTAAAAATACCAGATAAGACTGTGGGATAATTTGGGATTATTTCAGAGTAATTTATATAGTAGTCTCATAAAGTAGATACACTGATTCTTACCAATCTTTCTAATCTATCCTTTGCAATTCGACATAACATTCCTAAAGCAATCTCAGGGAGGGCATTCTATGCTAATATACCTATAATAAATCTCTGATAGCCTAAAGCAGTGGTTCTCAAAGTATAGTTCCCAGATTAGCAACATAAGTATCACTATCACCTGAAAATATTTAAAAATTCTGGGGTCCAATCTATACTGGGTTAGAAATTTTGGCAGTGGGGCTGAGCAATTTGTTTCATCAAGTGGCTTTGCTGCATACTGAAGTTTGAGACCTGGGGTTTAAAGGATAAAAGTTAAAGAGAGAAAAAGAGGGCGAGGGGTGTAGCTCAGCAGGACAGCACTTGCCAAGCATGTTCAAGGCCCTTTGGTTGACTCGCAGCACTGCAAGAGTGAGAAAAAAATTTCAGGTATCTTTACTTGGCATTCAGTCTCAAAAGTATCAGCCTTTTCTATTCAACTGTATCTTTTACATTATATGGTTAGCTTAACTTAAAAGTGAAGTTATTCACTACTTCCACAGAGTTTATAGCTGGCTGTGCTAATCCCAGACTCTAGGTCTCCTCTTCTGATACCTTTTACACCTGTTAAAAGAAGTGTTTCTAGCCTACTCATGTTTACCTCTACAATGCTCTCTCTTAGAATCTAAAATACAGCCAGGGATGTAGCTCAGTGACATAAGTGCCTGCCTGGCAAGCACAAGGTCCTGAGTTTGATTCCTGGTACAAAAAAAAAAAATAAAACACAGGGTAGGTTGAATCATATATGAAACTGTCTTTTTTACAGGCCAAAATAGTTAAATTCTGCAATTTCAGGATGGTTCAACCTAACACAATGTTGCCCCTAGGACAGAACTTGGCATTACATGATTATTTCACTATTTGTTGTGTTTTATATTGCAACTTAAATATAAACTCTAGAAATAGCTTACGTTTCTCTTACATTTCTTTTATAAATTGGCTGAAGACTCTGGATATGGTATCCACTAAACTGAACTGGTAAAATAAAAGATAATAACTTGTAAAAAGTGAACTAAAATGAAAGTATGCATGTGTGTGTGTATCTGTGTATGTGTATACACACACACATACACAAACATACACACATACACAAACACACACACAACCAAATATAAAAACCAAAAAAACCCCTCGTTGTAAGGCAATCAGATTGATGGCTATTATGTTACATTACAGCACCTTTGTAATCAGGTGTTGGAAGTGTAAAACTTGTAAGTATTAAGAATTACATAATGTACGCATAGCAAAGTAAACCACCTGTCTCAAAAAACCAAAAAAGAAAAAAATGTTTATCACTGGTCATTCAACAAATGCAAATTAAAACAAAACTGAGATTCTATCTCACTTCAGAAAGAGTGACTATCATCAATAACAAGTGGTGGTGAAAAGGAACCTTTCTCCACTGCTGGTGGGAGTGTAGACTGGTACAACCAATTAGGAAATCAGTATGGCGATTCCTCAAAAAACTAAAACTAGAGGTTCCATTTGACCCAGTTAGTCCCCCTCTTGGTATCTTTCTGAAAGTTAAAAGCATCATACCACAGCAATATATGCACACCAATATTTACAGTAGCACAATTTGGAATAGATGAATCTTGGAAATAGCCTTAATGCTCATCAATGGATGAGTAGATAAAGAAAATGTGGTTTTTATATACAATGGAGTACTCTGCCATAAAGAAGATGTTTGAGATGTTTTTAGGTAAATGGATGCACCTTGAGACCATACTTTTAAGTGAAATAAAATTGACACATATGTTTAAATATGACATTGTTTCTCTTGTGCAAGAAACTGAAAGTGTAAATAAAGATCAAAATGGGTAACAGATATTGGGAAGTCAGAAGAAAATGTTCAAATGGGAAGGCGAACAAGAAAGGTGAAGGGAGGATGGAAGGAAGGGAAAAGGAAAAAAGGAATAGAAGGAAAAAAACGGAAGCAAAGTTTTTGTAACTAAGAAGAAGAAAGGTTGAAGGAAGGGGAGGGGAATGGAGAAGAAAAGAATCAAGAGATATTATGTACAGATACAAATATCCTATGTGGAATGTGAGATTATATCTGTATATATCTAATAAAATTAATTTAAAGGAATTGTATAATGTAATACAATCAAATATACAATTTATAATGTAGCCAAAATGGTACTGGATATGTTCACAAAAGCCTCGTATGTTCAGAGATAGGGCTTTTGGAAGCATCATGGGGGTGCTGTATTCAACAGGGGATTTATCCACTGGTGAGTTGTGTCCTGATGGTGTTACTGGGAGGTAGGACCTGGTCATAAGAGATAGGTTATTGGGGGCATGACCTAGCAGGGCAAATTTCCTACCCCAGCTCCTCCCTTCTCTCTCTGCTTCCTGGAAACCATGACACGAGCAGCTTTCCTCTGCACAGACCCTTCCACCATGCCATTTCTGCATTGGATGCAGTCAACTGTGGACTGAAACTTCTAAAACTATGAGCTAAAATAAACCTCTCCTTCTTTATGTTGTGGGTGCCTGGTATTTTGTCCTAGCCATGAGGAAAGTGACTAAGAAAGGATAGTTCAGAACCTTTCCAAAATGCAGCTCAAAGTATAATGACTTTATCAATATATCCATTTAATAGAATATTATACAATCTCTGCAAGTGATAGCTGTATCAGTGAGAGACTGGTTAGAGCAGGGGATAATGGGATATTGGTAACTGGTAAAAATAATTAGGTTAGGTCTTGGCAAATTGATTTGAAAAGGTGTGCAGGACATGTTATTATAAAGCAAGTATTTAACAGTAGAAAATCTCACCTGTGTAATGGGATGCTACATGATGGACAGACAGACAGACACACACACAAACATGAGGGGAGAATGTCTTGGCAATAGTTCAGGGGATGAAGACGTGTTTTCTCATACTGCTTGAATTTACAGACTACTTTTATTCAAACACAAAACTCAGCTGACCACCAGAAAATGTTTAGAAATAACGTTAAATGGAAAAAGCAATGAAGATACATTAGATGAAGTAGAAAAATAATAAGATTGTAGGTTTTCTTTTCAAAGTTCCAGTAAATCATCTATCTTATTTTTTCTGCTATTCAGTACTAGAACTGTAATTGTTTTACTCTTACAGAAGAAAATTTAAAAATCCAATTCTCAAACCAGGACCTGTTACCCCACCCCGAAAGAACAAAATGACAATGTGACTGGATTGAACAAGTAGGTGCACATAAACACAGAAAAAAAAATGAATTGTAACAGAAGCTCAGTTTAATTTGTGTGTAATCAGAATCAGTCTGTGGCAGTCTACATGTACCCAAAACAGTTACTTCTTTTTGGTTTTGTTTTGTTTTGTTTTACAGTGCTGGAGATGAAACCTTGAGCCTTGAGCATGTTAGAAAACGATGCTATTACTGAGCTGCATACCTAATCCTGTAGTTAAGATTAATAAGCTTTAAGCAACAAGTCTGAATAGTGACTATGAATAAATTGCTATTACAGCCAAAATACATTAAAAAACACTTTATTAGAAATTCAGAAATTGTGATAAGTAAGAAGGGCATAAATATGTATATATAACTAATCAGAATGCTTGGTTAGAAGTGTTAAGCGTTGGTTCAAAGGTCAGTGGAGAATCCTGTATAAACATAAAGAACTGTAAAGTTCTCAGTAATGGCTATTGACCATAAGTACTATTCTATTTATGAATTACCAAAATTACCATTTTTTGAACTGTAACTGATTAGATATTTAAAGGCTCAATTTATATATTTCTGAGTTCGCAAGACAGTAAAATCCCTAGAGGCCAAAAACCAAGTAAAAGTAGGAAGGTAGGAAGACGGCTAAAGCTGAAGTTGGCTTCCTTGAGATGATTCCTCAATCTGGGTGCAAGGGCCCAGGGGCCACAGGATAAAGCTTAGGGTCAACCAGATGAGAAGTTGATAGGAATCTCCTGCCCAGAGGATTAGGCACCATGTAAGGGCACTAGTTTCCAATATTCTCCATTAAAATGAACCAAGATTCCTGGCAGAAATTCTAGGTCTAAGGTAAGCACAGGTGAGCCTAAAAAGTAAAATCCCCAAACTTCACCTCTACAGGTTACACAAAGTAACTTGCTTTTCTGTCTCTGTGCTCTCTAGAGAGCAAAATCTCCTATAATGCAAAAACTGGCCCTCTGCATGGGCTTACAGCCCTAACTTTTGTTCTATGAATACTCATGCTGTGAGGTGAAGTTGAAGTGGTCTCAGACTTGCTGCATCTCCCAGAACGTTATCCCAACTCTAGTTTAGGATTATTTTCACTACACTATGTACATCTCCTCAGTGTCTACAATGTGCTCAACTTATTCTTCAAAGAACTTAGCATGTCAAAGATGTGTCGTTCTGCCAAACGAGGCCATAAATTATGGAAAAGAACTAGCTCCTAAGGTAGTATGACCCTTAAAATACCTAATGACCAAAACAAACATTTTTTCGCCCTTAGTACTGGGGATTAAACCTAAAGTTTTACAAATGATAGGCATCTTACTCTACTATTGAGTGATAGCCACAGTGTTTCATTTTGAGACAGGGTTGAGCTAACCCCGTCTGGTTTCAAACTTGGAATTCTCTTGCCTCAGAGTAGCTGAGATTATAGGTGTGTGCCACTGTACCCAGCCCCAAGTTAACTTTTTAAAAAGAGTGAAGCAATTTACACTAAGGTAAAATAGATATTCTGTCACTATTGTTTAATTCAGTTAATTTTGCGTTCTTGTATCAACATTGGTAGATTTGCAAAGAATCAGTGCCTTAAATAAAAAAAGGTATAGAAAAGCAAGATGCAAGTATATACAGAGTTTTTCTTTTGTATACAAAAGGAGATGTAAGAATATAATGATTCATTGCTGCAAAATGAAATGGGATAATGCAAAAACAAATGAATATGGTTACCATAGAGTTGATGAGAATCATGTAGAAAGAATGGGAATGTACACCTTTTTACATAGTTCTGGCTTCTAACCATGTTAATATTTTAACATATTCAAAAATGTAAGACACAAAAGAATAATTCCCCCACCCCAAGAAAATAGTATCCTTGGTAAGATATATTCTAAAGACAAAAAGGACTTCAAATAAATCTTGAAAATTTTTAGATAGTTTGTTATTGGTAGTAGTATTGATGTAATACTGAAACTATTTCCATAACATGACAGAGCAAATAAGTAAATACACTGATATTGGTAGGAACTAGGTTATTTATGATATAAGAAAGGTGACTGTAATGATACATTGTGTCAATCTGAGAAGTTTAGAAGCTCAACTAAGTGACTCAGCAGTTCTACACCTTAAGGTGTAGAGCACATGCCCTAGGGTGGCTGCTTATGCCCTACGATGTTGTAATGGTTGATTCATTGCATCAACCTGAGAAGTTTAGAAGCTTAACTAAGAGATTCAACAGGGGGCCAGGGTCCTCACTTTGTAAACATCCTCAGCCTGTGCAAGAGGGCACCAAGATGGTGCAAGTACTATGCCTACCCTAGGGTGGGTTGCCTGCTTACAATACAAGGGAGGAAAAGAGGTTTGCTCTCCTCTTTTTGCTCGTTGCTTTTGCTACCTTCTGCTGCCATGAATTCTTGCTCCTCTGCCATGCCACCCTTCCTTGGAGCTAGTGGATCATGGACTGAAACCTCCAATAACTGTGAGCTAAATAAACTTTCCTTTCCTTAATTTTGGGTGTCAGGTATTTTGTCTCAGCAATGAGAGAAAAGTAACTAACACAGTGATACATAATGGAATATGGGAATATATAAAATGGAATACCCTTGTGGTTCTGAATTTGGATTACAGTAATCAGTATGAACTGATGGCATTCACCTAGCAATTAAAAAATTCTTTTTGGTGTGTGTGGGGGATGAAGGTTTGCTATGTTGCCTAGCTGACCTCGAATTTATGATGCTCCTGCCTCAGCTTCCTAAGTAGCTGGGATTACAGGTGCATGCCAATTCATGATTTTTAAAGAAAAAAACTACCCCCCCCATCTGTCTTTTTAATTTCTCAGCCGTATTTACTGAACAGCTCTGGAAGCAATGATAGTCATAGGAATGAGTAAAGTTACTGCTTAGATCTTGGTTTCTAATATTCTCCATTAAAATGAACCAAGATTCCTGGCAGAAATTCTAGGTCTAAGGTAAGCACAGGTGAGCCTAAAGAACAATTTTTTATGAGTCTAAAGAACAATCAAGAAGATGTTCAAACATAAATGGGTCATGTCACAAGCATATTCAGCTTGGTCTGAAGGGCTCCCATTGCTCAAATTTGGGATACATGAGTATTAAATCAAAAAATAAACAGCTCCCCCTAACTAGGATTAATGGACTAATAACACTTTGAAGTTTTAAAAATTCCATTATTTTATGATAGTTCACACAGATAAAAAAGAGGAGGAAGCACAGCTTTTCTTTACAGAAGCAGTTAGTCATTTGGAAGAGATGACTGAATTAGGAAGCCACCATTTTTCTGCCAGTGATATAACAAGGTAAGGATCATCAATGGATTCCAAAATCTTATGAAGTTATTAAAGAATAGCAGTCACATGACTTCACAGATTATTTACTAAAAATACACATTTAAAATGGAGAGATCCACTTTAAGAAACCTAAGACTCCATCTTAAGAAAACTGAGCTAACCAATGATGAGACAAATTGACCTTATTGACCTCCTGTGTAAAGGTATGGAAAAGTAACATCATCATTGAAATATCCATGGGAAAATGTTTAATCTGAATCTGACCATGAGGAAACAAACAGGCAAATCTAGATTGTGGGTCATTCTAAACAAACAAACAAACAAACCAACCAACCAACCAAGCAACCAAAAAACTGGTCTGTATCCTTAAAAAAGTCAGCATCATGGAAGATTTAAAAGAGAAGAAAAATAGGATGGAGGACAGTTCTATATTAAAAAGGACTAACGAATTAGAAAATTAGTACATCATGTGGTTCCTAACAAGGTCCTTGATTAAGAGGAAAAATAACTATAAAAAGTATTTTTAGGATAGCTGAGGTACAATAGTGTTCAATGACACTATTGTATGAATATGTACAGTAAGAATGTAAATATGTAGAGTAAGAATGGTGTGCTTATGCAGGAGAATGTTCACGATCTTAGGAGATATTTAGGGGAGATATATTGTTACTAACTTTCAAATGGTTCAGAGTAAAAGCAAAGTGTCCTTGTGCAGGGATGAAGTAAAATGGCTAAATGATGATTATAAGGATTCTGGATGAAAAACAGTGTATATAGTTGCTCAATGTACTGTGCTCCCAACTTTTGTGTGTGTTTGGAGTCTTTCAAAATAAAGGTGTTGAGGAGGAGAGAAGAAATAAGTAGGACCAATCAGAGTATCTATCAATAAAGACTGTTGAATAAATTCAGACATGATAAAATATGTTGCAGATATATATATATATATATATATATATATATAACAATAAGCAAGCTCTTTACACACTTTTTTGGAACATTTTGAAGACATATTTTCAGTAAAATAAGCAAAACATTATGCACAGTATGCATATTTACATTGAAACATGGAGAAAAAATTTAAATATTTTATATGCAAAAACCACAAAAAACAGAGCCAGTCTGGTGGCACATGCCTGTAATCCTGAGACTCAGGAGGCTGAGACGGGGGTAACCATGAGCTTGAGGCCAGCCTGAGGTACATCGTGAGTTTAACGCCAGCCTGAACTGGACAGTGAGACCCTGTCTCAAAAAACAAAAACAAAAACAAACAAACAAACAAACAAACAAAAAACCCAACAACAAAAAAGAAACCCAAAACAAAACAAAAACCCAAAAAAGAGAAACCAAATAGAACACTGAAATGATGCTTAACTCCTGGATACTACTAGTTTGTTTTGCTCATTGAAAAGAAAATTTTGTCCCTTCATTTGTTTCTCCTTTGTAAGAATTTTTTTTTGTATATGTACTCTGAGTAACATTTTGGCTATTTTTTTAAGATCATGATATACAGTACATTAACCATTATTATCCTCTAATTATTTTGTTATGATATTTTGTTTTTTCATCGAAGCAGAGTGCTTTTTATATTTTCTTTATTAATATCTACCTTGTTACATTAAAATAAAAAGTAAAAGATAATTATCAGGAAAAATAGGAAATGATTAGAAATTATTTTACAATCCAGGTTTCCGATGGTGTGTGCAGTTGTTTTGGAGATAACAAGAGGCATTATGGTAGCTATTATTGATTCCCTTTTACCCTGTTTTGAAGTCATGTACCATGTTCATTGTTTTGTTATAATCTCTTAAAAAAAAAGTCCAGGTTTTATCCTGGAGATAAACAGTTATTCCAGGTTTCTTATCTAATTTCTATTTATCTGGCAAGAGACCTCTACAGGAAAACAGTGGTTCACAGACATGATCTAATGACAGTGCTTGCTGCTGGGGAGATATGGGAACTGAGTGACTAGTATGGGAGCAGTAGACTTTTGTCTGTATATATTTGGCTTTATATATTTTAAACTCTTGAGTCAGGTCAATATATTATCTTTTGAAATAATTAGAAAATAAAAGAGAAGGCAATGAGGAAAGTGGAGGCAGAGGTTTGTCAGTAAACAGCATCAAGAAAACTAAAAAGAAGGCAGTTTGAAATATAAATTTTAGGTATATTCATGCATGCTTACACACAGAAGGAGGGAAAATGGCACAATAAAAGCCCCAGATAAGCTCTAAGAGATGCTACCTATGCATCATGCAGAGGACAAACTGAGAGGAGACATAGGGCAACAAAGAGAGAGGAGACACAGGGCAAAAGTATAAAAATGATGTTTGGGGTTGGGTGTGGTGGCACACACTAGTAATCCCAGCACTCAGGAGGCTGAGGCAGGAGGATTGCTTCGAGGTCAAGGCTGGCCTGGGATACAAAGTGAATTCAAGGCCAGCCTGAGCTGCATAGGGAGACTATCTCAAAAAGAATACCCCTACCAAAAGAGACAGAGAGAGAGAGAGAGAGAGAGAGAAGAGAGAGAAAGAGAAAATGATGTTTGAGAACTCTCTTTCTGAAGATGGCCTCTGTAGGAAAGCTATGGCAAATAGCTCACAGTTCTTGATGGGCTGTGAGGTCTTTGCAAACAATGACTTGGCCATATTTGAAAAATAAAACTCAACAGACTTAGGATATAACTCCTAAGAGTAAAGACATTATCTCACCTGGACTAGGGCCTTCTAAAATCTCTTTTATCACCATCCATGGTTCTTCCAATGTGGGAATCACAGTTGGTCTATACACAGTCAGTCCTGTTCAGGAGGAATATAATGCATTTTATCTTGGAGATAAACAGCTGTGTAAATTTTATTACCCAAATTAACCGACTTCTTAGACCTTTATACAAAAACAACAGTTCCTGGACATGATCTAGTAAGAGAATTGGGTCTCATTCTTTCAGAGTTGGGATAATAATTTTCTGCTACCAAGAAGGTATGTCTCGGAGAACCCTGGGGGCAGAATTCTTCCCACACAGCAAAGGAGAATGAGCAAGGCAAGTTGTGGCACTGTAAAGTTTTATATCATGATTTTCAATGATCTTGCATTTAGAACATTTTTGTCTGAAAGAGGAGAATACTCATCTCTAGACCTTATTTTTAGGCAAATAGTTCACAGCTTAAACCACTGTTAACAACTGGAGGTAGAAAGATACTTTAGCATTCTGGGAAGAGGAGAATAGATGATACTTACCTAGAGAAACCATGTTCCAATAGTTTTGTAATGTCACAGTCTTGTACAGTTCCTTCTGTACAGGACGCATTAGCTCCCAGTCCTCTTGAGTAATGTCTACAGCCACATCTTTGAATGTCATTGATTCCTAAAATATCAAGTATAACCTAACTTGGTTCAAGAACTATGGGAAGGAGGACAGTGGTAACAAAAGGCATGCATGAAGTGTTGATGGGGGTTACAGAATCTTAAGTTTTAGGAACCGAGAAGTATACATGACTCCACGGTATCTCTCAATGGCCTTAAAGGAAAGTTTAAAATAAAATAGAATTTGTTCTCAGGTGGTACTGGAACATACACTAAGCGTTCTGTCTTAAAGGAGAAATGGACTGGGGATGTAGTTGGGTGGTAGAGAGCTTGTCTTGCATGCTCAAAGCCCTAAGTTTGACCCCCAGTACCATTAAAAAAAAAAAAAAAAGAAGAGGAGGAAGAAGAAAGGGTTTGAAAATTTAAAACTAGGTAATAGAGTTCTACAGTTTTGTCTTCAACATTTGCTGTAAGAATTCAATATTTTAAATTTAAAAATTTTTGCATGCTCTATAATGACATGACGAATAGTTCTTTCAGTTTTTTTTGCCTCTAGTGCTAGGGATTGGACCCACAACCTCACGTGCTCTACCTCTGAGCTATGTCCCTAGCCCTCTTTTACTCTTTTTAAAAATAATACCAGAAACAACAAATACATTGTTAACTGTTGCACTTTTAGATGTACTTCACAATTTGGTAAGTTTAGTGGCCTTTCCTTTGTCTCTTTTGTTAAAAACAAATTGATTACTTTTTTTGGAGGAGCAGTAATGGATACTGAACTCAGGGCCTTCACATTGAGCTACATCCCTGGCTCTATTTTTTTATTTTGAGAAAAGTTCTAAGTTGCCCAGACTAGACTCAATCTTGTGATCTTCCTGCTTCAGCTTCCTGAGTAGCTGGGATTACAATGCCATCAGACCCGGCCCTTGATTATTCTTATGTGTTCGTTTTTTCATATAATTTTCAGTCTCTTAAAAAAATCCTTCTGGGGCTATTGTGGCTTTCTTCATAACAACCCACCTTGCTTTCTCCAGGGTGTCCTTTTTTTTTTTTTTGGTACCAGGAATTGAATTTAGGACCTCGTGCTTGCCAGGCAGGTGCTGTGCTGCTGAACTATATCCCTGGCCCCATCCAGGGTGTCCTTTTATCTTGCTTTTTCCTCTTTTACCTAGTCCAAGTTTGCTCTGCAGAGCCAGTTTCTCTCTCATTCGTCATTTTTACTTTTCCCCCTGCTTTTTGAAAAAAAAATTCTTTTGGAATATTAAAATTACACTTTAAATTTTAGAGAGAACTAGCTGGGCATGGTGGTGCACATCTGAGAAACTTAGTGAGACTGTCTCAAAATAAAATAATACAAGGGTAGAGATATAGCTCAGTAGTACAGAACTTGTCTAGCATGCATGAGGCCTGGACTCAATCCTTAGTGAAAACAAATGCAAAAATAAAACTCATGATCAAAAAGTATACCACATAACACATGACCATTAATTACTTGTTCATAAGGGAAAATAATACTAGTAACTATTATTTACTGCTCACTTACTGTAATTTAAGATAACAACAAGTCTCAATATTTAATCCTCACAATCTAAGAGGTTAAGAGTAGTTAAGTATCGTCTCAAGCCAGATTCAGTGTTGAGTCAGGAACCAAAATCATCTGGTTATGAAGGGAAATGTCTTACCTCTATTGCTAATTTAAAGGTATATCAAAGGAAGACAATAGAAGCACATTTCCCTAATAGGTTAAAGAGGAAAACTGAGGCTTAGGTCCTAAATAAGGCTTTTGAGGGCATAGTTGTTACAGGGGTAAGACAGAAAATATTCTTATACATCTTTAAAAATCACTTTAAAAATCACAACCCCTCAAACTCACTTCAGTCACCAAGTCATTGAGCCACTCTGACTGAAAAGCATGTTTTCCTCTGGTGTCTTCTTCTGGAGTATCTCGGGAAAGGGCAGAACTCTTAGGAGCTAAGGAAAAGAAAAAAAGACTGTGAAGATTAGTCCTATTTATATAGCTTAGGAAACCCTTTACCAAACACATTCCTTGACTATTTACATTTCTAAGTGAGAAGTCAAAAGAAAACCAGCACTCCTATTTCAAAGAGTCAGAGGGAAAGGTCAATGATTTGTCCTAAAACACCAATGCAGACTGCAAAATAAATGTACTCTGGGACCTTTAAGTATAAGTAGAAAATCCACAATTTTCTACTAAATCCTTATTTAAGATCAGTTTTGTCAGTTGTCTCTG
>RJWT010013793.1:0-21530 GCA_004365215.1 Cuniculus paca | reverse complement strand
ACACTATGTTCTACTTGCACTAAGAAATTGATTATTTCCAAAATGATACTATACCAGAGTGCTAATGCACAGCACCAATATCTAAGTTGTATCTGTGACTTTTTAAAAAAAACCTGTGACAGCAGTTATCTTTTTCATGAAGTTGACATGTCATCTGGGTTATGTATTTGCACTGTTTAAAAATCTTATGTTTAAAAGTGTATGTATGTGGTTTTTAAAAAATTGTTTGCTATTTCCATCTTGTCACCACTGTATAGGAATAAAATGGTAGAATACCTGACGGACTGGGTTATGGGAACATCAAACCAAGCAGCAGATGATGATGTAAAATGTCTTACAAGGTAAAAAAATAAATAAATAAATAAAAGAGAATGACTTTTAAATATTACCAACCTTCAGGCCCTAAAACTTTCATTATAGCTATCATACATATATTTCATGTGTAGTTGTTTTTTAGATGTTAAGCTTTTGTTGGTTGGTTGGTTGATTGATTATGGTACTGGGGATTAAACCCAGGATCTTGGACATGCGAGATAAGCACAGTGCCACTGAACAATATCCCCAGTCCTTTTTATCTTTTTTTTTATTTTGAATAGGTTCTCACAGAGTTGCTCAGACTGGCCTTAAATTTGCAATTCTAGTCCTCCTGCCTCAGTGTCCCAGGTAGCATGTAGCCCCATGATGAGCAAAGATACTAGTCTTTATTACCTTTTTTTTTTTTTTTTTACTGACTTAGCAAGAAAATATGTTAAAAAGGTATTCTGTTTGGAATTAGTATTGTCAATTTAAGGAGAATAGTTTATAGTTTCTGGGAAAGAAGCTGCATAAAGTCTCTTAGATTGTATTGATTTTTATGATTAGATAAAGGTACAAGTATTATTTGAGGAGCTTAATTGTGTAGTCTTTCTCAGAAGTAATTGTTTTAATGATAAATGTATAAAATTATTCAATGATAGATACTTAATGACATATCAAAAAATGAATGATGAACTACATAGTAAGTATTTGCACCATTATCTTTGACCAGGGCTACTTTGATTGTATATACTTTCAATTGATTGACTGACTGACTGACTGACTGACTGACTTGCTGGGGATCAAACCCAGGGTTCAAGTATGCTAAGCAAGCACTCTGCCCCTGAGGTATAGCGCTAACCCCACAGTTTTGATTTAAGGTAGTTATCATGCCAAGCTTACTTTCCAGAAAGTTGTTATCCTCTCTTTGATTTGAAATGATTTTTACATTCTGGGATCTGTATATTTACTCAGATTACTTAGGTTGTGCTAATAATTCATTTAATGAAATAGTGCTTACAGTTTATTTGAGGGTAATGTTGAGTAGAAGAATCTGAAGATTCATAGTGTCTAAATTATTTTTCTTTAGAGATTTGGACCAGGCAAGCATGGAAGCAGTAGTTTCACTCCTCGCTGGTCTTCCGCTGCAGCCCGAGGAAGGAGATGGTGTGGAATTGATGGAAGCCAAATCACAGTTATTTCTTAAGTAAATTTCAGCTATCAAAAATACAAAACAGAAAATAAATTTTCCCCTCCCTGCAAGCAAGCGTAACCAGAATGGCTAATTATACTTAGAATTATGGTGCCAGTACTACTATCTCATAAAATATGCCATCCTATTGAAGAAACAAGATGGAAAAACAACTGTGTATTGTGGTTTTAGAAGAAAATGATGTAATCAGTGAAATTTTAGTTGTAATAATACCCAGACTGCTTCATTAAGTCACTTAAAATGTCATTAACTAAACTATTGGGCCACTAATTTTATATGCTATTGAAAAATGATACATTTACTAGGAAACATTGCATCTATTTCATGCATATGCTATTTAATATATGCTGGGATTTGCCAAGATAAAAATCATACCTAACATATCAACATCATTGTAAGCTATCCTGACTGATTACCCCAAGACTGGAGAAAAGCAAATACCCAGGGCCACTCATGTGATACGCATGTGGTTATTTCAGAATGTCTGGTTAGCTTTCTGGTTGTTGTGACCTTTATTCTTAAAGGCTATTCTTTGTATTTCTTAGGTACTTCACATTATTTATGAACCTTTTGAATGACTGTAGTGAAGTTGAAGATGAAAATACACAAACAGGTGGCAGAAAACGGGGCATGTCTCGAAGATTGGCATCCCTGAGGCACTGTACAGTCCTTGCAATGTCAAACCTACTCAATGCTAATGTGGACAGTGGCCTCATGCACTCCATAGGTGAGACTGAATGAAAACTCAGAGAATGTAAAGCCTAGAGAGTTGGCATTGTAATACTAGGAAAAGTAACTTCAGCAAGGCCATGTTAGTAAATCTGCCTCTTTCTTTTCATACTAGGTTTAGGTTATCACAAGGATCTCCAGACAAGAGCTACATTTATGGAAGTTCTGACAAAAATTCTTCAACAAGGAACAGAATTTGACACACTTGCAGAAACAGTGTTGGCAGATCGGTTTGAGAGGCTAGTGGAATTAGTCACAATGATGGGGGATCAGGGAGAGCTTCCTATAGCTATGGCTCTGGCCAATGTGGTTCCCTGTTCTCAGTGGGTAAGTTTATTGGGCAAGTAGGAAAGAAGAGTGCCTAGTACGTAACAGATGCTTTAAAATGTTTGTTCAATAAATGTTTATTGGCTGAATTAATAAAATTTAAGAGCTGAAAGAAAACTTCATATGTTTAGTTGAGTGGTTTTCAGCTGTGGAGCAGTGGTTGGCACTCCTAGAACTTACTAGTGTTTTGTGTCATTGCACCCCACTGAAATACAATGATTTGAAGAGAACTATAAGCCATATTATCTGGTGTTTCCGTCCATTACATAAGGTCTTTAGCCTGCACTTCATTTTAGTTGTTAGTAATGCTAGAACTGGAATCCATGATTTGTGCCTGTTTACTACCTCTGGTTTGCTATTCTTTACAATGCCTTGTACAGTTTTATTGTTTAATGTGAAAACTATTTGCATTTGGAAGTATGCTGTTGCTTGTTTTAAACACTGAAGACATGTATGGCTATTTGGCTTCTCTATTAAAAATTTTTCTAAAACCACATCATCCTTAATAGTATTTGCTAAAATTTTGAAAAGGATTTTTTGCCTTCTCATGTTAAAAAAAATCACTTGGTTTGTAGTTTCTAAGTTGCCCTAAGGCAATGATTTTTCTCTTCTCTCTTCTCTCCCCTCTCCCCTCTCCCCTTTTTCTTCTCTTCTTTCCCTTCTCTTCTCTTCTCTTCTCTTCTCTTCTCTTCTCTTCTCTTCTCTTCTCTTCTCTTCTCTTCTCTTCTCTTCTCTTCTCTATTTCTCTTCTCTTCATTTCATTTCATTTTCTTTCTTCTTCAGTGCTGGGGATTGAACCCAGGACCTCAGGCATATTAAACAAATGCTTTACCACTGAGCTACATCCTTAGCCCAGGTTATTTAGTTCATATTCTACCAAAAATGACTTAAATAATAGTAAATTCTAACCAATAAAGTAATCTGTCATTACCTGTAGATTTGTTTCTGTTTAAAAAAAAGTCTGTAGGATAATATTTCTCATACTTAAAGTAAAATTCAGATTGCTAGGGGATTGAACCAGACCTTTAGCACAGAGCTACATTCCCACCTGTTTTAATTTTTTATTTTGAGACAGGTTCTCACTAAGTGGCTGAGTCACCTCAACTGGGCTTGAAGTTTCATCCTCCTTGCTCCGAGTGCTAGGATTATAGGCATGGGCTGTCAGACCCAGCATAATTTAAATTCTTTGCCCTGGCCTACAAAGCTGTACTTGATCTTGGTCCTGCCTGATCTCTATCTGCACCATGCCATCATATTTCCTTCTTGTTCACCCAATTTAAGCCTCATTGTCACCTTTATGCTTCTCAAATTTGTTATATTTTATTTCTATCTTAAAGCACCCTTGCTACTTTGCTGCTGTTGTCTAAAATACTTCTCTAGTTATTTTGATTTCATTTGACTTGTTTTTTGTATGAGCATTTAACATGAGCACTTCTGTCAATGTATTTTTAATGGTACAGTATATTGTTGTACAGTATAATATTGTTATGGGGCCCGAGATTTAGCTCAGCAGTGTAAGTGCCTGCCTGGCAAGTGCGAGGTCATGAGTTTGATCCTCACTACAAAAAAAAAAAAAATGAAGGGTATGACAATATAGTATTGCTAGCTATAGGCACAATATTACATAGCTGTTTTCTAGAACATACTCATCTTGAATAACTAAAATTTTTTATCTCTGGATTAGCAATACCCCTTACTGAAAAATTTTTTCACGTATAAAATAAACAATTTCACTAGGTGAACTTATTCATTTGACATATTATTATACAAAGGAAAATACACGCAACTACCTGAAAAACACACACACATACATACATTCTAATGCTACTTGAACACAGCAGTGGTCAAAAAATAATGAATTATAGAATAAGCACTGGGATTTAATGCAAAAAAAAAAAAACAGTCTGTGCAGAAAAGTTTCAGGCTTCTAACTTCACTGAATCCTATGTGCTTCTTTGTATTTCTCAGTTTTTCCAGGTCTTTGTCACTTTCTAGTATCTGCTAAAGATTATAGAATGGAAATGCTAACCTGAACTGGTAATCTGGGATAATTACCCAAGATTCTTGCAGTCTTTCCCTCTTTCTTTCTTTTTTTTCCTAGTATTTTTATTTAAAAATTTTTTTGGGGGGGGCAAGCTCATGCCATGTCATTTAGGCTGACCTTGAACTCACTACGTAGGCCAGGCTGGCCTTGAATTCACATCAATTCTCCTGCCTCAGCCTCTTTTGTGCTGGCATTACAGGCATGCACCACCATACCCAGCTAATTTTTTGTTTGTTTTTGTTTTTTTGAGACATGGATTTCACTATGTAGTTCATGCTGCCCTTGAACTCACTATGTAGGCCAGACTTTTTCCTGATAATGCCTGTGTCTCTATTATAATACTTTCACCAGTTAATACTTAAGAGTTGACAGCTACATATACTTACATAGCCACCTGTCATATACACTTTATTTATTTATTTTTTTTTTGCGGAACCAGGGATTGAACTCACAACCTTGCGCTTGCCAGGCAGGCGCTTAAGCCGCTGAGCTAGATCCCTGGCCCTCATATACACTTTATAAAGAAAAAAATTCCAGAAGAAATATTAATCAGCCTCCATTTGCCTCAGGTTAGCAGTTGGTTGTCAGCCTTGAATTTCCCTTTTGTCAGGCACTAATTTATGCTTCAAAATGGTTGACACTAATGCAATTTTGTTTTACTCTCAGGATGAACTAGCTCGAGTTCTGGTTACTTTGTTTGATTCTCGGCATTTACTATACCAGCTACTCTGGAATATGTTTTCTAAGGAAGTAGAATTGGCAGACTCTATGCAGACTCTTTTCCGAGGCAACAGTTTGGCGAGTAAAATAATGACGTTTTGTTTCAAGGTTTGTATCATTCCTGTGTGCGTGTGTGGTGAGGATTGTCAACTAGTAATTAGTATGCGGAATGTGGAGAGTAGGTTAGGTTTTTTACTGCAAGATACATGAAGCTGGTATAATAAATTCCTCATTGTGCATCTCTTTAGGTCTATGGTGCTACCTACCTGCAAAAACTCTTGGATCCTCTGTTACGAATTGTTATCACATCCTCTGAGTGGCAACATGTTAGCTTTGAAGTGGATCCCACCAGGTTTGTCACTTTCTTATATATTGCTGCTCTGTTTCTTCACTATTACTGCATGAGGCAAGGCCCTCAGAACTGTCCCCTGTGATCCTTAAAATTAGTTTTTAGTTACAAAATCTATAAACAAGTACATTTCCTTTACAAACATAAAAATAAAACATTACAGATATGATTGGCTACCACCTCGAGGGACTATTACTGGTTTATTCTGTTTTTCTGGTTTTTTTATTTTTATGCATTTGAATATGCATATATGTAATTACAGAAAATATATAATGTGAATACTCAATATAAAGGTTAATATATACATGGTTTTCAACTCAGTTTTTAAAAACATTGTGTCTGCTGGATATAGTGGCACAGGCCTATAATCCCAGCACTTGGGAGTCTGAGGCAGGAGGATCATTGCAAGTTCGAGACCAGCCTGCATAATGAGACCCTGTCTCAAAAAGACAAAAAAAAAAAAGAAATAAAGACTTTGGAACAAGATAATAGGAAAACAATGACTGCTACAGTCCATTTTCTTATTTTTGCAATAGCTATCCATGCCATCAAATACAATAAAATCAAACATAACTAAACAATAAAACCAAGTGAAACAGAACCATGAAAACAATACAGGGCTTCAAAACAGAATTATAGATTAACAATGGCCATTGCCTTCCCCCTGGAGACATCTCCTCCCCTTTCACTTTCACACCCTCTATTTTGTAGTTTGGATCCCACTAATTTCCCCAGTTTCTTATATTAGGGAGACAATACAGCGTTCACCCATGTGACTCTGAACCTTTTCACCCATAAGCGTGCTCTCAAGTTGTATCCATTTACCTACAAGAGTCTCAAGGTTATCTTTCTTTATAGCTGAGTAGCTTTCCATTGTATAGAAATGCCATATCTTTCCTTTCCATTCTGCAGTGGACGGACAAGCTAACCCTACTGTTTTTTTTTCTGGCTCCCTGTCACAAAGAGCATTGTTCTCTCTTCCCTGATTCTCAATCTATGAATTCTGTTTTGAGTTTTGTTTGTTGGATAAAGCATATTGATGGATCCTGTCTCCCGATTCACTCTACCTGTGCCTCTTTCCACTGGCGAATTAATTAATGGACATGGCCAACATGCACTGGCTCATCTCTGTCATGCTATTTTCCTGCCACTGGCTGTGTAAACCACCCCCCATTCCATTGTCTGTCCCACTTGGTGATCCCCTCCTGCTGATCCTCCTGGAAACATAGTCTTTCTCATCTCTCTCCAAAATAAAACAGAACATTGGCAGTCATGAACTCCTTCAGTTGTTCTTTGTCATGGAAGTAACTTGTTTCTCCATCAATTTTGAAAGATAATTTTGCAGGGTACATCAATCTGGGTTGGAAGTTGTTTTCTTTGAGGACTTGAAATATTTCACTCCAAGCTCTTCTTGACTTGATGGTTTGTGTTGAGAAGTCTGTTGTGATTCTGATGGGTTTTCCTTTATAGGTGACCTGTTTCTTTTCTTGAACAGCTTTTAATATTCTGTTCTTATGTTGAATTTCTTGGATCTTGATTATTATATGTCTGGGTGTAGATTTACTTTGGTTATGGCTAGCTGGAGTTCTGTATGCCTCACTTATCTGAATAGAACATCTTTCTCCCATGTTTGGGAAGTTTTCTGCTAGTACTTCTGTAAATAGAATCTTTATGTCTTTTGTGTTGACCCCTGCTTCTTCATTGATACCTATCACTCATAAATTATTTCGCTTTGCATCATCTTGCAGCCTTTGAATTGTTATTTTCTGGTTCCTCATTATTTTTAAGAGGTCTTTCCTTTCCCGATCACAAGCTGCACACCTGTCATCAAGGTCTGAAAGTCTATTTTCAGTTTCTTTCAAGAGATTTTGCCAGCTTTCAATGGAGATTTTAATTTCCTGGATATCTCTTTGAATCTGTTTCATGCATTCAAAATCTCTCTTATATTGTTCATTCATGGTTTCCCTCATTTTCCTTTGCTCCTCTATTTTTTTTATCTATGTCTTCTTTAGAGAAGCATAGCAATTCTTTTATTATGTTTTTCATTTCTTCTTTTACCTGAGACAGTATTTCTGTTCCATTTTTTTTATAGCCTCATGGAATTGTCTCTTTACTTCAGTTGCCATCATTGCAGAAACTTCAGGTGTGCGACTCCCAGTCTCTTCCATGTTTTCATCTCCTGGACTTGCTCTGCTTGGGTTGGAGTCCAGGGACTGCCTTTTGTTTCTTTGTCTTGACATTTTCCTGGGTCCTTCCAAACAAGCTGGTAGTGGGGTTTTGGGAACCTCCCATGTTGGCTACAATTTCTGTGGAGCATGGCTGTTTGGTTTTCCTGGCCAGTGCTGGCTAGAGGTATCCAGTGGTGGCTATTGGGTGCGCTGGTGCAGGGCCCACTTCTGTTTTTCCCAGCCTTTCCTGGTTACCTGGGGTGGAAGCGTCCCGAGGGCTGCTGGAATACATGCCGAGCAGGGCCTGCTTCTGCCTTCCCTCTAAGCTGGTTACTGGAGAGCAGCCTCTCCCTTTGTATGTTGGAATGCGTGCTGAGCAGGGCCTGCCTCTGCCTTCCCTCTTGAAAGCAACATTCTTTTAAAGCCATCTTGTATTATGTTATCATTAAGCAATTTCACTCTTTTTGGACAGGTTCTTACGCTTACATTTTTTGAGGGCAGTTATCAAGTGTATGTTATTGTTAACTATAGTCAACAAACAATAAAATAGATCTCTGGAATTATTAATTCACCCTCACTGTAATTTTGTACCTTTTTTGCCAGCAATTTTTCATTCCTTTCCTTCACCTCTCTCTCCTCAAGCCTATGAACCATTATTCTGTTCTCTGCATCCATAAGTTTGACTTTTTTAGACTCTACATATAAAGTGAGATCATGCAGTAGATGTCATTCTTGTTCGTTTGTTTGTTTGATTGTTTTGGTGATAGGTAGTCCAAGCTGTCCTCAGACTTGCTATGTAGCCCACGCTGATCTCATACTCAGATCTCATGGTTCTCCTGCCCCAGCCTCCCAACTACTGGAGTTACAAGTGTATGCCACTATGCATGGTTAAGTATTTGTCTTTCTGTGCCTGGACTATTTAACATAATGACCTCCAGGTTCATCCATAATGTCACCAATTACATGGTTTCCTTCTTTTTAAGGCTGAATAATACTCTTGAGTGTGTGTTTGTACACTAACATGTATCACATTTTCCTTTTCCATTTGTTCATCGATGGATTTTATATCTTAGCTATTGTGAATAATCCAGTAATGAACATAGATGTGCAGCTATCTCTTTGGCATATTTGATTTAATTTCTTATGGATGCATACACAGAAGTGGGATTGCTGGAATTTATGTTGATTCTAGTTACAATTTTTGGTGGGACCACACTGTTCTTTATAACAGATGTACAATTTGCATTCACACCAACAGTGAATATGGCTTTCCTTTTCTCCATATTTTTGCCAGCACTTTTCTTTCATCTTTTTGATAATAGCCATTCTAACAGATGTGAGGTAATAAATTTGTTGGGTATTTGTATGTTTTCTTTTGAGAAATACCTATCTGATCCTTTGTCTAATTTTTAGCCATGTTATTTCTTGATGTTGAGTTGTTTTAGTTCTTTACATATTTTAGATATTAAGCACTTATTAAATATATGGTTTCAACATATACTCTCCCACTCCGTAGAATGTCTCTCCATTTTTTTCTTTTACTGTGAAGAAACATTTTAGTTTGATGCAATCATATTTGTCTGTTTTTGTTGTCTGTGCTTTTGGATTTATGTCAAAAATTGCTCAGATCAATGTCAAGAATTTTTTCTATGTGTTTGTCTTATTTTTTGTCTTATGTGTTATAGTTTCAGGTCTTATGTTTAAATCTTTAATCTGTTTTGAGTTTGATTTTTGTATATGATGTGCAGTAAGGATCCAATTTCATTTTTTTCCTATATGGGTGTCCAATTTTCCTAACTCCATTATTGAAGAGACCATCCTTTCCCTGTTGTGTATTTTTGGCACTTTTGTCAAAGATAAACTACTATGAGTGTATGGATTTATTTCTGAGCTCTCCATTCTGTTCCACTGTTCCATTGGTATACATCTCTCTTTATGCGAGTACAGTGCTATTTTTATTATTGTTCTGTTGTGGTATATTCTGAAATCAGGAAGTAGTTTTGTTTTGTTTTTTTCTTCAAGATTGCTTTGGTTATTTGAGGTATGTTCCATGCAAATTTTAGGGTTTTTTTTTTTTCTGTTTATGTGAAAAATACTATTGAATATTTTGATTTATCATTGAAATTTTGGTAGGTATTATACTGAATCTTTAGATTATTTGGTATGAATGTTGATGTTCCATAGTTTCAGATATACAGATCTTCCACATCCTTGGTTAGGTTTTATTCTTAAGTTTTCTTATTTATTATAAATGACATTGTTTTCCTGATTTTTTTTGTGGATATGTAGTTTGGTGTTAGTGAATAGTGATTTTTATATGTTGACTTTATGTCGTGTAGATTTACTTAATTTATTAAGCAATTTCACTTTCTAAAGGTTAAAGAATCAATTTTAGTGAGAGAATGAATTAATTGCCTAAGAAAAGTCTACCATATTAAGTGCTGCAGGTGCAGATAAAAGAATTAAATGGCGAACTAATGTACTTAGGTTGCCTAAAGTCAGACTGAGCCCCACCCTGACATGTAGAGAATATGAAAGAATTTACAGCAAGAAAGACTAGAAGTCAGCACCTCTTTTTAGATCCATCAAAGAATTGAGGTCAAAGAGCAAACTACCACCCCAAAAACTTGAGAAATAGGTGAATATGGAATATCATAGCTTACCAGAACAAGAAGCTGGTAGGCTCAGTTTTGGGTAGGAATACTTAGACCATGATTGATAAATTGCTGAGAGCTGAGTGTGGACTAGCTTGATTGTTAAAATTCTGGGAGACCAGGCTCTGCAGGACCCCAACCCCTTTGTGAATTCTACTTCCAGAAGCCTTATTTGGTTCTCAAAATGAATATGGGAGAAAAATCCCTTTGTGCTTTGAGCAGGGGAGAAGGAGAAGTCATCATTTAAAAATATACCCAGAGGACTCTATTATCCCTAACATTTGCCCATAAGAGAAAATTACTTTACGTGAGCCATATCTGACCTGGAAGATGGGCAGTTGGCCAATAGGGCCACCCCCACCCCATTTCTGGCCTTCCTGACTCACATAGGGAAAAGGAAGAAAAAAAGGCTAAGAAACCCTTCTGAAAACCACAGCTCAGGGACTTTGGACCAATAAAATAAGGGAGATGTGACCAGAATCCAGAAAAGAATTAAACTTGTGAACCAAGGTATGACTATAGAGCAGAAATTAATGAAAGTAAAAACAGAAAAACTGGTTCTTTGAAAACCAAACAGAAGAAAAAAGTTTGGTACACATAAACATTCCATAAGTGAACACAAAACTTAATTTTAGATTAGATTTAGTAGACTAACCAGCAAGGTACCATTGGTACGTGGGAGGCAAGAGAGCACCTGTGACTGGAGGCAGTATGTTAGGATGCCCAAAACAGACTGTAATATCCCTGGTGCTAATCTGAGAAAACCTCCCAAATATTGTTGAAGAAATTGTTACTCTTACTTATCCCCCTAAAATTCCTGTATCCGCCTTAGCTAAGATTTGAATTACTGTTGTATCTTCTTATAACCAGTCTCTTCTTATAACCAGTCTTTTATCAACATATCCCAAGACCGTTTTCTTTTTGTGGCTTCCCAGTAATCCCCAACCATGAATAACTAATATATGACTGTCTCTGCTTTGCTGTTTTGTCTTTTTTGTGTGTGTGTGTGCAGTTTTGGGGATTGAGCCGAGGTCCTCATTCATGCAAAGCAACCTCTCTGCTCCTGAGCTGCACTCCCACTCTTTTTAATTTTTTTAAGATTCAGTCTTGTAAAATTGCCCAAGCTGGCCACAAACTTTTGACCTGCCTCAGCTTCCTGAGTAATTAGGATTACAGGAATGTACCATCGTGCCTGGCAAACTGTTTTCTCTTTTCTGTTAGTAATGATAGCAACATGCTTTTTTCTCCTTACACTCAGCATTCACACTCCCTACTTAAACTCACCTGACCGTGTGCTATTCTCCAGATGTGTGGGAATCTGCTACACACAAGTACATAATTTTCCAGTGGACACCAGTTGGTTGTCCTGCGATTTAATTCAATTTCGACACTATCTACTTGGAGACAGCATCAGATTTTTTTTGTTTGTTTGTTTTGAGACAAGGTTTTACTATGCAGTTCAGGCTGGCCTTAAACTCAATTTGTAGCCCAGAATGGCCTCAAACTCCCAGCAGTCCTGCATCGGCCTCCTGAATGCTGGGGTTACAGGTGTGTGCCACCACGCCTGCAGATCCTACAGATTTAAGGGCTTAGTCCCATAACATTGCCAGCACTGCAAATGACAATCACAAGTCCAGAGTTGTAACTTGTACTTTATACCAAAAGATTATAAATTAACATTCCCATAATCCCTTCTGCTAGTTGGGTTTATTTGTTCAAATGGCTTATAGAACTCTCAAAAAATATAGTACTTTCTATACATTTGCCACCTTCCTCTGAAGGATGTTACAAAGGATGCAAACGAATAGACAGGTGAAAAAGATGGATAGAGCAAAGCACTGTCTGAGGAGGGTGATAAAGATTCCATATTGTCTTTGGCTACCCTCCAGGACCATCCGTGTATTCAGCAGCCTTAGAAGATCTTCAGACTTTTTGGGGTTTTTGTAGGTTTCATTATATAGGTGTATTTGATTGAATCATTGGCCACTGGTGTTAGGCTTAATCTTTCATTCTTTATCCCTTTCAAAAGGTTAATTCTGCCTTGGTTTTTCTGGTGACTAGTACCTGTTCTGAAGCTTTCTAGGGGCCCCCAGTCACTAGTCATGTCCAAGGGTTTTAGGGACCATGTCCAAAGAGCCAGGGAAACAAATATATATTTATCATGCTATTGCAGTATCCTTAAATTATTACATTCATTACTTAGTATATAATACCTGGTATGTATGTCTTTCTCCTTATCAAAAAAGTCAGAAGCCAATTACTGTTGGATATTCAACACCTGGTAGTAACATGCCAAATAATTGATACATAATAAGTTTTTGTTAGCTTGAATTGAGTGCCTGCCCCTCCCACTTCCTCTTTCTGAAATACTTCTTTTTTGCCTATTGACATTCTTTCCTGTAAGAACTGAACTATTCCATGAAATCTTCCCTGCCTGGCAGTTCATATTAATGTTTGAAGTCTTATTGTATTCATATCCTATACCATGTAGGGACCTGTGAGGAATCAGGAGTATCAACTTGAGTGTTCAAAACATTTATATAATATGGAAAGTAGTATAGAAATAAAAAAATTACTACTTGAGATATTAAAAAAAATATTTGCTTAGTACTTGCTTTGGTATTGTGCTAATCTTTTTAAATTAAAAATACTTTATTACTAAAAAATGTTGATGTTCACCTGTGCCTTCACAGAGTCATAATCTTTTAAATTTGTTGCTGATGGTGGGTCTTGCCTTGATGTTGACAGCTGCTGGCTGATCAGGATAAAGGTTAGGGTAGCTATGGTTCGTCTGTCCAATCATCCATCTGTTCTCCTGTCTTCCCTTCCTTGCGTCCTTTCTTCTGCTAGGGATTGAACCCAGGGCCTACTGCATACTAAGCACACATTCTACCACTGAAAAATACACTCTCAAACCTGGCAGTTTCTTAAGAACAGTGAAGTTCATCCTATTGATTGACTCTTTGATGAAAGGTTTCTCTGTAGCATGTTATAGTGTTTTGATAGCATTTTACCTACATTTTTGTTTTTGTTTTGTTTTGTTTTTTTGGAGGGGATCGAGCTTATGACCTTGTGCTTGCCAGGCAAGCGCTTATGCCACTGAGCTAAATCGCCAGCCAACTGAACTAAATCCCCGGCCCCTACATTTTGAAATTAGGGAAATACTTCAAAGAATCTACAGCTAGAATCGCGTCTTATTAAAAAGCTTTTACACATCAAAAGAAGTCGCCACAGAGTGAAAAGACAACCCACAGAGTTAGAAAAAATTTTAGCCTATTGTCCCTCAGACAGAGGACTTTTATCTAAAACATATAAGGAACTGAAAAAAAATCAGACCCCTCAAATTCTAATTCTCAAGCAAAAGACGGCATACGAGATAAATATACACTTCTCAGATAAAGAAATACAAATGGCAAATTAAATATAAAAAAAGTTCAGTATCATTGGTTATTCAAGAAATGCAAATTAAAACAACACTGAGATTCCATCTCATCCCAGAAAGAATGGCTATCATCAAGAAATCAACCAATAAGAAATACTAGAAGGGCTGTGGGGGAAAAGGAACCCTTCTCCACTATTGGTGGGAGTGCAGATTGGTGCAACCACTGTGGAAATCAGTATGGAGAGTTCTCAAAAAGCCAGGATTAGAGGTCACATTCAACTCAGCTATTCCCCTTCTGGGTATCTTCCCAGAAGCATTAAGAACATCATACCACAGCGATATATGTACATCCATGTTTATAGCAGCAGTATTTGTAATAGCCAGATCTTGGAAACAACTCAAATGCCTATCAACCAAGGAATGAATTAAAAAGATTGATATTTTTATATGATGGAGTACTACTCAGCCATAAAGAAGGATAAACTTGAAACTTATAGGTAAATGGATGCAACTTGAGACTATACTCATAAGTGAAATAAATCAAACTCACATGCATAAACGTTATATTGTCTCTCTGGTGTAAAAACTGAAAGAATAAATAAGATTTACAATGTATGCAAATACACCAGAATCAGAAAAAACTCAAAATACTTCTGGTCCAAAGCATTTCAGATAAGAGATACTCAACCTGCACACTGTGAATATGCAGTAGAATAAAAACTCTTACATATTGCTGGTCACAGAGTTATTAATACATTTGCATCTTCGTATACTTGGTTACTCATTTTTAGGTAGTTGCCATAGAGAAACTCTTGCATAACAAACAAGAACATTCATTGCAATGGTGTCTGTAAAAGTGAAAAAAATGTTGATGTTTTAAAATAGGAAGTCATAATATGCAGGGCTAGAGGTATAGCTCAGTGGTAGAATGCTTGCCTACTATGTGTGAAGCCGTAGGTTTGATCCCTAGCACCACACAACCACCAACAAAGCCCCCCACGAAAACATTGTATACAGTGCACTGTTATGCTGTAAAGTGAATGCACAAAATCTTCATGTATGTGGATAAATATTAGAAACAAAATATAAAAGGAAAGATAAATGTTGTATTTTATTAGTGTTAAAGATTTTTAAAACCACATCATCATATATGTGTTGATTTTTTTTTTTTTCCTATAGGCTTATACATATAGAGGAGAGTGAACTGGAAAATACCTTCCAACCTTTTTTTTAGCTATCTCCTCCACCTGTGCCCCTTTTGCTCAGGTATTTTAAAGCAAATCCTAGAAATAGGATAGATATAGCCAGCAGATATAGCCATTAAACACACGTATATAGCCCCACTGTTTCACAAAATAAAAAATAATCTCTAATAGTTTTTCTTCCTAGTATCAGTGTTTGTTGGAAATTATCAGACCATAATAAAATAAATTTGAATTTTTTGGCACTTCTAAAAATGATCTCACAGAGTTATCACATTAAAAGATAAGCAGTAGCATTTTCTCTTTTGGGGCATGAAGGTTTCACAGAAAATTGTGTCTATGCTCTGAAAAATTAAATGTCCAAGATTGGTTCTTGAGTCAGTTTCACTGAGGCAGCATGTGTATTTTTTTTTTAATTGGTAGCTGTTTGTAGTATATGATGATTACATTCCTCAGTGGAAGGTGGTACACGTACATGGTACATCTTAATTCTTTAAAATATTTTATTAAATGTTTTGGTTGTTTCAAAATTGACTTTTTTATAAATTTGTTATTCATTCAAATCAGGATCAAAAGTCCACACGTCACATCTGGCAGAGTATCTTTAAATGTGCCTCTCTCTCTCTCTTTTTTTTTTTTTTTTTAGTACCAGGGATCCCAAGTCACAATCTCGTGCTTGCCAGTCGGCACTTAATGCCACTGAGCTAAATCCCGGGCTCTTGCGTTTTTGAGACAGGTTCTTGCTATGCAGTTCAGGCTGGCCTTGAGCTCACTTTGTACAAGCCCAGGTTGATCTCGAACTTGTGAGGATCCTCCTGCCTCAGCCTCCCCAGTGCTGGGATTACAGGAGTGCGCCACCACACCTGGCTTAAAGTGTCTCTTTTAAGGAGTGATTTTGTTTCTTTTAAACTTTTTCCTTTTTTGTAGGTTAGAACCATCAGAAAGCCTTGAGGAAAATCAGCGGAACCTCCTTCAGATGACTGAAAAGTTCTTCCACGCCATCATCAGCTCCTCCTCCGAATTTCCTCCTCAGCTTCGAAGTGTGTGCCACTGTTTATACCAGGTATGCTTAAAGTTAGAGATTGCCATTATTAATCCAGAACTGAATTTAGAAAAATGCTTGACCAGAGAGTTAGCTGCTGACCCTGGGTGTTTGACTGTGATACTGAATCAATTGGATGAATAATGCAGTGAGTTGTTGGAATTGGCTTTGAAAAAACTTCTTTTTTTCTGAACATTTCTGAAGTATTTTAAGTAGAATGCTTTAAAATATTGCATTTTTCTTGCACTGGAAGCATATTTAAAATTTACTGAATCTATTGAATGTGATGAATGTGGCTGAAATTATGTACATTATGGAATTTTGTTGTTGTTATCTTTTGCCTCTTTGTTCACACTAGAGTCAGGTCCCTCACTTTTTGCATCATGAGTTATTTGATCTGTAATTATGGTTTCTTCATTAAGATATAATTGGCTTGTATCATATTCTCCCAGAAGACTGATTATTTTGTTTATGTATTATTCTGTCATATAAGATGTATTGCATCATCATTCAGACCAAATTGTTAGACTTTCTCATCTCACACTTACACTGCAACTAATGCTTCTGAGTTCAGAGGTCCAGTCATTCCCTGGTTGGAGGAATTCCGTCTTTATGCCGTTATGGTTTCTTCTGTTTTTAAATTGCATTGGCAGTTACAGGAATGATGTACTTATTGCAAGGGATGTTGTGCAAATCCACATTAGCCTTCTGAGAAGGAAGATACATTGTTGCCACTGGAATTTGGGAATGGGGCTAGGAAAGAAGCTTACATATTTACCAAAATCCCTGCCTTTGTCTCTCTCTCTTTGCAGAGTCATCCCCAGCCATTTGTTTTTTAGCACACAGCTTCAGTTGCTTAGAGACATTAACAGCTTCAGTAGAATCACCATTTTAAAAAGCTGTTGGAGGCTGCTCTGTGAGGAAGTTTTCCCACTGCTATTTTTAAAGACGTATCTGCTATATCTATAAAAAGAAAACTTTTTACAATATTCATGGATGGTAAAGCATATTTAGCTTTAAGTCTGTCTTACTTTATTGTGATTTTATTACCTTTTCAGAAAGCTCAAGGAAGCTTAGGTAAACCCCACACAATTTATTCAGCTAGAGGACTGTTAGTTCTAATAAGAGTCATAGTACAGTGATTATTGTCTCTTTTAAGTTTAGACCTTATTTGATTTCTTTTTAAATCTAATTCACTGAGTTTCTGTTTGTAAAATCAGGCAGACAAGAAAAAGTGAGCACATACTAAGAACAGCTTGGGTCAGCTTCTTGGTTGGCCTACATCGCATTAACTGTTTTAGAGAGCAAATTGGTTTTTAAATGACGGTGGCTTTGCTTCAGCTGGTTACAAGTTAGAGAAGGCTGGTGACCTGATTACATGGTTCTAGTGGATTTTGGTAGAAATTCTTTGTGGTTGTCATCCCAAATGAAAAATCATTTTGTATCATCAGAAACGTAGACACTAATTTGAGGCTATGTTATTGATAATGTAAAAGGATACCATGATACTAAACTACTTAGGAAATATTTAGTGAAGGAATAAATTTCCCCATTCCTTCTATTTAAGTGAACAAGATTCTTGCCAGTTTTCATGTTTAGGAAAGGAGGGAAACACAGTAGTGAAAATAGAGCCAGGCAAGGACTGGTAGGTTACCAACCTATGTGTTGTGCTTTTTGGAACACTTCATAATAAACTAACCTGTATTACCTTAATACAGTTGAATTACATTAAATTTTACGTAAAATTATTCTTTAAAACATTATTTAAATTGTGTCAGTGCATTATTGTAAAGTATTGGGGAAATTTAACATTGTTGGAGAGCAGAGTCATATAGAGCAGAAGTATAAATAAGGTTTTGTTTTTTAGTATGTGATTGATAACAGGGAGTTTCACATTCACTTATTGAAAATAAAGATAGAAAAAATAAGCTTTGATCTCAATATATTTTTTTTACTGAATCTCCTTCCAAAGCTAGTTTTTTCTTTTGGCCTGCTCCCTTGTTTTTATTCATCTTCCCTCTTTTCCTTTATTCTTGCCCTTCTGACACTGGCAGTAACATAATAGTACTTTTGTACTTTTATAGTCTGCTGGGAAGGATAGTAGTTGATTTTTTTTTTTAATTTCCTTTAGTAAACATAGCTTTTGCTTTTGGACTCTACTGGGGAAATTTTGAAAGCTAAGTGAGTATGTTGCTAGCTAATAAACTGAGCATTAGCTCTTTTTACTTGAGTTTATATTTTGGCCTTTGAGAGTTTTTGTATGTATCATGTTTAGTCTGCTCTATTGCTTCACATGCCCTCTTTACTTAGTGGACCGGTTTAAAGTTATATAGGAAGTTAACTGTGAACATGTATCTGATTTATAATTAAGTCATTTTCTCATGTGTTTTCACTTTCCCTACTGATAGTTTGGAATACAGAGAAATTAATTTCCAAAGTGGATATTCTTTTTATGTTACAGTGAGCAGATTCTGAGCTATTATGGTTCTAAGTAAATGACGTTTTTTGCACGAATCTGCTTCTCCAACCTAAGTAGTTTATACAAAATTATTGAAGGCTATAAATGATGGCTGTATATCATCATTAAAAATATATAAAAATGAATTTTTGCATAGTTATGAGTGTTTTTTTTTCCAAGTCCATTTTTTTCATGGAGGAAAAAGAGAAAAAAACTAAAAATTTCAAAACACATCAATCGGGGGCAAAAATGGTACATACATTGTACATTGTCATAGCATTTTTGTTTCTAAAGTTTGAATCTAAATTCCATAGAAATAAAAGACTTTCTTCTTGTTTTACCGCTGCTTCCAGTACTTAGAATGGTATCTGGCATGAACCACTTGGATGCATGCATGCATGCATGTATGTGTGGATGGATGGATGAATGGATGTTAAACTAACTGTAAGCCCAAGTTGTTAAGGGTTATGACACTGGATGACTAGCATTCCAAGAATAAGATGCAGTGTGTGGTGAAGTAAAGAATTGTTGTTTTAAAAATATTTTTTAAATACTTATTCTGCCTACTGTAGTCCAGTTAGAGTCTTCATTTTGAAAGGACTCTTCAGCCAGAAGGAGTGCTAAGATAAAACCAATAGGTCTCTGTGGGTTTTGATGAGTGCCTGGGGCGGGGGGAATCGCTGATACATGCTCAGCTGTAATAAGTAAAAAGTTTTAAGCAGGCTTACAGTTTCATTCTATAATTATCTCTTGAGTGTCTTAACTTTAATATTAATGCTTTTTTCTAGTTGAGCTGATAACATTTTCCTTCCAAATACTGCAGAGCTTTTAACATCTTCTGATTAGAACTACTGCAGGAAGCAGCCTGCAAACATTGAAAAATATGTGAAATCTTAACAGTAATCATTTTTAGAGTGACTGCTAATTCAAAATCTCTAAAGCGATTTTTATATTTAATTTTTGTTTAGTCAGTATGATCTTAATTAAATGCCAGATACTGGAAAAATAACTAAGTCAATTGAAGGATACACAGAGAAATATTTTACGTATCAGAAAAAATGATGTAGACACAAAGACATCTTTTTAGTATGTCATCTACTTGTCATGAACATTTTACATAAAATTTATCAGAAGCCAAGAATTAATTAAAATGTAAATTCTATATCTGTAAATTTACTTGGGGAAAACCTTACTGTGATTCATAGCCAGAAATAGTAGACATGATTGGGTCTCAACATTTCTTGCTGTTTATTTAGTGCTTGGCTTTAAAAATGTAATAAATATTAAAATCCAGAATTAAAATTCATCCCACAAAATTCAATTGATTTCTAATTTTTTGTTGATTCCATTTGTGTTACATTTTACCGTGTAATTTTATGTACAAGCCAACATTGTTTTTGTTGCTGTATGTAGTCGGTGCTGTGACTTGTTTGTGCTCATCTCTGTTCTGTAGGCAACTTGCCACTCCCTACTGAATAAAGCTACAGTAAAAGAAAAAAAGGAAAACAAAAAATCAGTAAGTTTGGAGAACTTTTTATTAGCTGTTTCTTTCAAAGCAAACCAAAAAATCTTTTGCTGTTTGTTAAGAACATCTTCACTTCAGTCTATTTGACCTTCACTATAAAATCATTCTACTAATTCTGGCACAAAATAGCTCTCATTTCAATTAACCCTGGAATTAAGTTACATTGAAACATTCTCTGTGTTCCTTTGGTTTGATTTATCCCAAAGGCATATTGTGGGCATTTGTTGCATTGGATATCCTTGTTCTAATTTTAATGTCATTTTAAAAATTACAAATGAATGCAAAAGAAACTTAATTTCAAGGCCTTAAGAAATGGCTGACTGTCTTCATTCTTGCTTCTTGTTTGCAGGTCATGTGAATTGTTTCTTTTCCTGTGGAAAGATTTTCTTAATTTTTAGAAATATTTGGTGGAAAAGTGTCACTTTCTGTTCTTTTTTTTTTTTCTCCTGCGCTGGGAATTGAACCCACGGCCTTGTGCATGCTTGGCAAGCGCTCTACCAGAAAGTATCACTTTCTAAATTTAATCTAAAAGCTGCTATATTTTATTTTTTATTCCTTGCATTTTCATATAGACAGTTCAGCCAGAATTTAGAAGTTTGTGCTTAGATTATAGAAATTCTAATGGCAAAACTTAACATTAGAATAACTTTGAAAATCAATATTAAATTTTTGAGATAAAAACTGAGTGAATCCATATTGTAAAGAAACTCATTTTGCAAACATGATACAAACATACTGCCTATGTCTATGAACTTGCCCTAGTTTAAAAAGAAGAAAATTATGACATTCACAATTATTTTTTCCAGTGAATGGAATTTGTCCAACAACTTAGCTTGCATTCATTTTAAATTTGCCATTATCTGTCAGTGTGACTTATCCTTATCATGCTGAGTCTTATCATTTCATATAATGCAAATGATTGTAGAGAAAGATGTAAGATAACTTTCAGAAGTCAGTTTTTTTAAAAAGGAATAATTTGAAATGTAGTGTTCATCTGGTTTTATTTTTCTTTTGTTTAAGATTTACATATAATGAAGTTTTATTTACAAATTTTATTTTAAATTCAGGGCTAAATTAAAATTTAGAGTTACTTTTATTGTGTCCAAGATTTTCTTTTTAAGTAAAATAAATTCAGTCAGCTATGTGCAAATAAGTGGATGGCCTTCTTGATGAATAAAAACATTTTCTTCTAATGCTTCAGCCTTCTAATTCTCATATGGGCTTAACATAATGTACACCATTACTGTTGAAATTAATTTACTGTTTTAACATTCTTATTAACTGTTACACTAATGCTATGGGGTAATGTATCACATATATTAAAAATTAGGTTTTCTTTGTTTCTCTAGAGCATGTTTTTTGGCCTTCCTAACATTGCTTTATTTACTAAGATTTTGTCTAACGTTGTTCCCTGAAATGTGGT
>RJWT010013792.1:0-21524 GCA_004365215.1 Cuniculus paca | reverse complement strand
AATGAGGGAGCAAAGCCAGCCCAAGAGAGAAGTCATGGGATTGGTGACCACCAGAAGTGCCATAGGAGGGGAGTCACACAAGCCCTTTGGAGCTCACAGTTTGCCACAGATTGCTTCAGATGCTGCAACTACAGGACTTAATGTTTGCCCTGCTAGCTTTTGTATTTGTTTTGGTCCCAATGCTTTGTACCCTCCTGTTTGTGACTTTTGGAATGAAAATGTTTATCCTGTGCCATTGCATGTTGGAAGTGTTTGACTTTGTTTTCATTTGTACAGGGGCTTGCAGCTAAGAGTTTGCCTTCTGCTCTGGGAAGACTTGGGACTTAAATTTTTCAGCAATGCTGAAACTGTTAGGGTTTTGGCAACTCTTGCAGATAGACTAATTGCCTTTTGCATAAAGGGATGTACATGAGTCTTTGGGGGTTCAAGGACAAAATGTTATGCTTGCAATGTAATGTAATGTTGATAGACTTACTGCTGGTTCTTAAGGATTGTTAAACTGTGTTATAATGTTCAAGTTGCAAAATGGTAAGAATTAGCCGGGCGTGGTGGCTCACGCCTGTAATCCCAGCACTCGGGAGGCTGAGGCAGGCGGATCATTGTGAGTTCGAGACCAGCCTAGGCTACAAAGTGAGCTCAAGGCCAGCCTGAACGGCATAGTGAGACCCTGTCTCAAAAATACCAGGGCTGGGGATCTAGCTCAGTGGTCTAAGTGCCTGCCTGGCAAGCACAAGGTTGTGAGTTCAATCCCTGGTGCCGCAAAAAAAAAAAAAAAAAAAAAAAAAAATGGTAAGAATTAGCATGTCTTGGTATCTGGAGGCTGCTTTAAAGAAATATGTCTGGTTGCCAAGTTGACAAGGGATGGGTTGTTATGGTTGTTACATTGTGTCAACTTGAGCAGTTTAGAAGTTTAACTGAGAGACACAGCAGGGAGCCAGGGTTCTTACTTTGTAAATATCCTCATCCTGTGCAAAGGAGGGCAAGGACATTTTGTGATGGGGGGTGGTGGCCTGTGTACAATTTAAGGGAGGAGAAGAGGCTTGCACTTGCTCCTTTTGCTCTGGCTGCTGCCTTGAAGTGTTGCCCCTGTGCCATGCCACCCTGCCTTGGAGCCAGTTGAGTATGGACTGAAATCTCCAGAAACTGTAAGCTAAATAAACCTTTTCTTCCCTAATTTTGGGTGTCAGGTGTTTGCCTCAGCAAGGAAGAAAAGTAACCAAGGCAATTATGCAAACAGCCCAATGTACCATACATGCCGTCATTTCACCACCACTGGCCTAGAGTGTGAAGCAATCAATGTCTGTTGTTTGAATTACTCAATTTTTGCTACTTTGTTATATGGACCTGGGAAATGGTGATCAACATTTTAGAGCTGAGAAAACTAAAGTCCAGAGAGTCCTAGATGTTTGCTGCAACCTGCAAGGTTTATAAGTAATGAGCTGAGTTGAGGGAGCCCAGCTCCAGAGGAATGCTTTGATGAGATCAGATACGTGCTTGTAGAGATCGTTTGTAAATTTTATTTCTTTAGCTGTTCATCAGGTGAATTATTTGACTCACTTCATGACTGAAGTCTTTGAACCCTCTGTGTTGACCTCAGCCTCTATCAGAGGGCAGAGTACTGTGTGTTCAGAGCAAGGCAACCCCATCACAGTCTCCAGGGCATGGCGGTGGGAGTGTGCGAGGGCAGGTGGAACTTGGGACTTCAACTGCCTGTGGCTGGGAGCCAGTCAAGGGGCTTAATGGCCCTTCCTGTGACAGCTGAGTGTGGCCAGGACCCCGAGGATACAAACTTGAAAGCAACTGAAACCTTCCCCACAGTCTCTCACTTTTGATCAGTACATGCCATGATCCAGGAATTCGGTGTTTAAATTATTTTTTTTTATAATTTAAGAGTGAGTCACAGTAAGTATAAGAGAGCCAAAGCAACTTCAGTAACTATTGTCTGAGCAAAGTTCCTTTTGCACCCAGATGCTCAGAAAATGAAAATCTTTTCCCAGTGGAATAAAACTGCTTAGGTAATATGGGAAGAGAAGATAACAGAATGACCCCAGTCCTGTGCAGGTCTGGACAGCACCTCTGTGAGCCCCTTCCTGGGAGTTGCAGCCCCATAAACAACCCACTTTGGAGAGTGGAGCCTAGGTTGAGAGGCAATCTTCATTACAGCTGGGAGGCAGAAAAGGTGGGCTTGAAATGGACATCAGAATCCAAAACAGAATTTGGGTAAACCAAGAGTCAGGTGACCAGAAGGGACATGGTCACCGTGCATCTGGGCAGAAGAACATTGTTCAGGCCAGTGTTTTGCCTTTGCTGGACCACCAAAGTCAGGGACTTTTCCGCACTGTCATCATTTCAACTCATACTGTACTGGGTACACAGTGACTTCTTGATGGAAGAAGGGTGCTTCATGGGACCCTAAACTCCAGCATTCCTAGGTGCCATGCACATGTTCAAGGTGCATTTATTCTCCAGTTGATTTACTTCCTTTACTTAATGTGGTTCTTTACTATGTTGTGTTGCTATTACAAAATGCTTATGTGGGCAATGTATAAAAGATTTGCTTTGTCCAAGATTCTGGTGGCTGCAAAGTTTAGACTGTGTGGACAGTCCCCTTGGATTCACCAAACTTGACCTCAAAAGGGAAGCAGAAATGGCTGCGTTCAGAACTATGTACGTGACCAAGAAAGCCACAGACCGGGGAAGGATGAGCCTCACTTTTTCTTTTTACATCATACCTCAGAGACCAGTGCACTTCTACCAGACCTGACCTACTCCAGAGACCGTATTTCTCCATTCATGAGTGTGGGATCCCCTGAAACCTGATTACTTGGCAGTGAGCACCACCTTTTAAAGTTTCTACCACCTCAACACAACCACTCTGGGGACCATGCTTCTAGCACATGATAGAAACCATATGTAAGCCACAGCACATGGGCTTTGCAATCCTGCATAGGGTCGGAGGAAGAAGAGAAAGCCTCTTTCCTGGAAGAACAGCCATTGCATCTGGACCATGGCAGTTTTTCAGTGGGACAAACCCCTGGGCACTATCTGGGACACAGTATGGGATGTCAAGGAGGAGACTCGAAACATTTAACTGGTGCCTAAGGTGGCGGCAAAAGGTCAGCGTCGTCAATAATTGTTAGGCATTGAGACAAAAATGAAGAAGAAATTAATTTCCTTAATTCTAAACTTTTTGAAAACTAGGTACTGATAAATCCAGGTTTATCATACACTGTTGACAATTCCAAGTGTTTAAAGATAATAGCTCAGTCTTAACATTTGAGTGGCTCGTTTAAAGAAATTTCCAGGAACAGCAGGTTTCCAAGAAAACTTGCAAAGATCACTGTATGTTTTTTTCTTATCTCTTTTTAAAGTTTAAATTATTGGACTCCACATACCACTGCTTGGCTTAACATTTTTGTCTACTTTGCTGTTAAGAAGTAAATCTTGAAACACCAAATCCCACAGTAAAATTCCAGAGACAAATAGGTAACCCATCACTCACCTGACAGAGGGCCTGAAAATGAGGCCACTTATTTCTAAAATGCAGATCGTAAAGGCGAAGTTCTTGCTGAGAAACATGCTGCCTAGTGGGCAGCTCCTCTGGAGGTGGCCTGGCAGGTCCTGTAGAACATTTATTTGCAAGGTTCAGAGGGCAGTAAGCAATTACTGTTTGTCTGTGCTTGGGGATTTTTGTCAATTTAGGCTAACTGGACTCAGAAGCCCAACCAAAGGGAGTCATTTTGTAATTCGCACATTGATAAGCACATTCTGACAATGAGCCAGTGTACTAAAGTGGCTGAGGTTAGCATCAGTGCTGTGTAAAAGCAAAATAACAAACAAACAAAACCTTCCCAGCGGTTCTCTCCTTGGGAAACTTTGAAAGAGAGGATGATGGTATGCATAGTTTTGGAAAAAGACTCATAGGTTATTCTCGTAGAGAAATCAACTCCAAATAAGCAAAGGACACTTAATGGAAAGGAAGGTGCAGACACGGATGTTCCAACTCCTCAGTGTGTAAATGAGCTACGTGGGCTGTTTCTGTGTGGGCAAGGCAAAGTACAAAATGAATTTGCACACTGCTTTATTTGCAGGTATAATGTCTCTTTGTAAAGAATGAAATATAAACTCCCCAAAACATTAATGATATCTTCCAAAGGACACAGCCTCTTCAGAATCGTGCGTGTCTGGAAGACAGATTCTGAGCTGGAAAAAGTTGCCTCTGCCCTTGAAATGTGTTTGCCTCTTGTTTTCGTGTTCTCCAGGACTTGTGGATAGGGCGAGGTGGTCTGGAAGTGCCAAAGAATGTGGACTTTCCAACTGCTCTGAAAACACAAGTTGCACAATACAGTGACGGGGACATTTGGAGACATACTGATGCCTGCCCTACACCCACACTAGCGGAATTTAATTGCCCTGAGATGGGATCCCACTTTCGTTTTTTTTTAAAAGTTTCTCACATCATTCTACTATGTGGCCAGACTTGAGATTGAGAATGAACACTGTGAGAAAAAAGATCAGATAGAGTTCTGTAAGCAACCTATCACTGATTTTTAAAAACACATCCTGACATAGTTCTTAAGAGGACTTCATTTACTAATTAGAGTATTAATTACAAATATTTAATGAGGTAGTATTAATGACAAACTGGCATTAACACATATAAAGATAAAACAAGAGATGGCATGGGGAGGATGACAGAACATGTAACTGGTTTTTCCAGGACTGCCTTGCCTTTGCCCCTGACGATCCTACCTGGAATAAAAAGTATTTACACTTTCTTGCTCCTGGCTTTTTCTTGGAACGGAGGTCTCTAATGGGACTAATTCCACCCATTCCTTAGTTTGCTGTAGAGACAATTAATATAGTTGTCTTGTTGGTCATGCAGAATTGCCAAGTAATAAGAGAAGCCCAGTGGGCAACTCAACACTCACAGCTATGTCAATGAGTGAGTCCCTGCCCAAGAGACACTGCCCGTGAATCTTAGCAAATGACAGATGGGCTGCCTCTGCAGCCAGTGAGAACCTGTTAGTGTGCGGCATCCGGGCTGAGGTCTGTCCCGCGGGCTCTTCTGACCCTACCCGGATACCATGCACCTCAGGACTTGAAAGCAGTCGGCATGGGAGGATGTTTCACGCTGACCAGGACTGCCAATTGTTAGCCTTTGGGATAATTAGTCTTGATAAGTAAGTCAGTATGACTAGACTTTGAAAATTCACCTCTCCCAAAGAAGGCAAAAGATGGAGGGAGGGATAATTTCTTGGCTGATTGGTTTGAACAGGGGTCTATATTGAATTGCTCAATTATATTGATTTTATCACCATAGTTCAAGTCAAATGTAACATAGCAAAAAGTGGGAGCTGGAAAGTATAATAGCAATATACTAATTGTAACCGAGGTAGTGGACCTGTGGCACGCATCCCACTGCAGGCTGTTGGTAGCACTGAAAGCTCTGAAAGGTTCGCCATCACTGGCATATTATGTATTAATGATATGTACTATATAATGCATAAAATACAGAAAAAAGAACCAAAAATAAACCAACATAAATAGACAAATACTATCTTTGTCATATCCTACATGTTCTGAAATGAGACATGTTTCTGTGCATATCTAGGAGAAACAGAGTGTAGTGTTGTATTAAACTTAGAAATGTAAACATAACAACTTTAATTTAATTTAATTTTATTTTTTATTTTAAAGAGAATAAAAACAAAACAAAACAAAACAAAACAAAACAGAGTAAAACAGAACAACGCAGATCAGAACTGAACAGTGCAAGCAACACAGGTCTCCAAAACATAACGACAGGAAATCAACAATGGCTACCCTAGTGTCTCTTGTTTTCTTCGAAATTGTCATTCACACATTCATATACAATAAACTCAAGCAAACCAAAATAATATAAAACCTACTAAAACAAAAGAGTGAAAGCATTACAGGCCTTTAAATCAGACAATAAGAAATCAACAAAGGCTCCTTAATGTCCTTTGTTTTCTTCCAAAAAGCTGATTATATCTTCTCGCATATTGCAATCAAGTAGTAGAGAACAGACTTAAACCAATCAAGTCAAAGAATAAAAGCATTATTGGACTTCAGAACCTGAAGATAAGAAATCAGCTATGGCTACCATAATGTCTCATTTTCGTCAATGTAGCTGTTCATATTTTGATACTTAATAAAATCTGCTCTTGTAAACTCTTTAAGAGTAGTTCTAAGCATGTTTAAGCATATACTTGTACATCTATCCTTTCTGTGCTAGAGGCAATAGCAGAACAAAGCACAAGAAAAACAATAAACAATAAAGACAGATAAATAGCAGTAATAAAGAACCCAAAACAATAGCAATATAAGCTTTCTAAGCTAGGTGATGGGAAGATACCAATGGTTGTTATTTCAAGAGTTGCTCAGTTTACCAGGTATAGGCATACAGAATTGGTCTGGTCCTATGAATGTTAACTGTTTTTTTCTAAGAACTAATAAAATTAACATAACTTTTAAAATTTGTGTAATAATAATAATTTCCAAAGATAAAAATAGATAAGTGTTTGTGAACCTGTACAAAAGTCCTTTATTAGTAAGTTCATGGATTCCCTTGGTATCCAGCGATCTCAAGTGGAAACCCCAGTTCTATTCCATAGATATTTCTTACTGAAACCCAAAGACTCATAGGTCTTGTGATACTACGGGGAAGGTTTCACCTCTCATTTGCACCATATTCACTTGGTGAAGATAACTGGAGTTGTCATTAAGGAGAACTTGGGCACAGTAACAACTCCAGGTTTTGGGTGTGTCCCATTTACTGCTATGTCCCTAGCATTTAGCACTATGTCTAGCATATTCATGAATTACATGTATCACTAGATGGATGGATGAATACAGATGGGAAATGGATATCTGAGGAGTGATAGTGACATCCCACGATCACAAAAGTGAACAGGGAAAGCAGCAGAGCCCAGCTCTCTTCACTGCTGATCCTGGGTTATTTCTACTGTAACAGTGTATAGCAGGAATTCTTGTATAATGAAGAGAGAAGAATGAATTCCTCTATTCATAAGTTCAGTAGGTTGATGTAAGGCTGGTAAGCCCTTTACAATAATAAGAATTCATGTGGTTCAGCTCTGTTTACAATCACATGCAACTACATAAGGCCCACTTGACTGCACTGAAGCATTTCATTTTAAAGGAAAATTCAGCAGAATCCCCTTTTTTCAAATTCACAGTATCTGCCTATGCCATGCCCCAGGCTTCTGTTCACCAACACTCTTGACTGCTTTTTTATCTCCTTCCCACTCATACTCCAGCCTTTCCTCTACTCATTTCAATGTTCTCATGAATACCATCTTCTATTACTCTTTTTCCCCCATTCTTTTTTATTTCATCAACTCTAACAATAGTTATCTTAATTTATTCAACTCACTGCCTTACTCAGTGTGATGGAAACACCCAGAATGGTTTTAGTTTTGAACATATCAATACCATACTCTCTGACCACAATTTCCTGTTCTTCCATTCACCTCTTTCTCACATTCCCAGTATTTCTTATCTTTCACCTTATTGAGAGTTTCAGCTTCTTGATTTCTCCATTGGTTTTCCTTTTAGGTTATATCCAAATCCCTGCCCACTAGTGAAGTCCTCTCAGCTCAGCTCATTCACACCTCCTCCATTGCTTGTGCCAATATCTACAGATTCTCAGTCTGGGGTCAGTTTTACCAATCTGACTTTCCACTGCTTTGCTTAAGTCCAGTTGGATGTTAATATCTATTCTGGCCCCTGCTCAGACCCATTTCCCCATTTCTCTCAGTGGCTCCTTTGGCTTCCTGTGGGCCCTCTCCCTGTCAACTTCCCTACATCTCCATAAAATCTTAGAGGAAGCATGATTTTATTTAGGAAAACCGATGCTCTATTCATTTTATCTTTCCAGGATTCTGCTATATTAGTTGTCACCCATGTGTCTTCAATATCTCCATTTTAAGCAGCTCTGTGTCTTCAGCTTGTGAACATTTTTAAGTCTCTTTTATTTTAAATAAGTCTACTTACTGTTTTTTCTTCTTATTACTATATTATTGGCCAAACTTCTGCTGAATGCACTAACTTTCTCACTGATTTCAATCTGCTTTTTTGTCTTTCTCACTCCATTGAATACCTCCATGTCGTTGCATTCCACGGACACTTCCTTGCCCTGAATTTTCATCTTAGCAGCGTTGGCCCTAGTGCCCCTTCTCTGCACGTTAAAATTTGTGGATCTTTTGACTTTGGTGACCCATGTGGATCTTTTGACTTTAGTGACCCAGTATTTCCTTCTTGTTTACTAGCTCCTCTTCCCTGTGCATCATACAAATACTGGTATTCCTTGGGGCTCTGCTCTCTGCTCTGTTTACTTCTCTTAAAATTAAGGCAAACTTCAGACCCAGAGGTCTCAGAGGGTGGCCTATGGAACTTCATTTACCAGAATTTCATGGGTTCTCATTTTCCAAATACAGATTCTTAAAAGTGGCAATTTAAAACATCTGGGGTCAGGGATATAGCTCAGCAGCAGAAGCCCCTGCTTAGCAAGCACAAGATCATGAGTTTGATTCCCAGTACCAAAATAAATAAATAAATTTTAAAAAATACATATATATATATATATATCACACACACACATATACACAGTTTGTAGTGTTACTCTCCAGCTTAACATTCTTTATGTTCTAAGAAGTCTCCAGATGTATTTGATTTATTCCTAGTAAGTTGAATTTCCCATATCTAAAGTCAAACACAAATCGTGCCCTGTCTCTGTCAAAGAAGCTGTTCTTATCGTCTTTCTTTTGGTTAATGAACAGCTACTTAGCCTGTCTCTCTGGTTCCCAAACACAGAGGTCATTCTTTCTTTTATTACATTAATTTTTAACAGATACAAAAGTATTAAATAGGCTCATAACAGATATAGTTATTACATAGTTACTATAAGATTAGTTGATTTCACTCCAACTCAGGTATATCTTGCTTCCAGAACTTTGAACTTTTGACAGAAAGACATGAGTATTTGAATATCAAGTTATATTCAAGTTCAAAAAGAGTCAATAACATGTAAACCCAAGTAAATAAAATAGGGGATAATTTCTTTCTTTATTTCTTTCTTTCTTTTTTTTTTTCGGCTGTTGTTATTTTCATTTTTGTACCGGGAATTGAACTCAGGACCTCGTGCTTGCCAGGAGGGATAATGTTTTGAAAAATCTCAACTGTGTAGGGTTTTCTTTTGGGGATTTATGCGTTCTTGATGCTTTGCAGCTTCAAGGCTCAGCCCTGAAGCTCAATGATCAGGGAAGGAGATGGTGGAATAAAGAAGCAATAGTTCCTTGGTGACGGCCAAAGCAGGCGGGAAACTCAGGTTATGATACAGAGAATTTGAACAGACTATTCAGAAATATTGAAGAATAGAAAGAATACATTTTGAGGAATACTCAAAGGGGAAATTTTTAAACACTGGGAGTCTTAATTACCGGATTAAAGCTACAGGACCACGCTAAATGTTGGTACCCATATCCCACAGAGTTAAGATTTGTACAGAATATCTGATTAAAGAAAGAAAAGGAAAAGAACACAAAGAATAGGGACACATTTTCTCCCTTGGCCAGAGTACAATGTAAGCAAATTTTTGACCCCAGTTTCAGAAGTTTGTCTGTCTTGTCCAGACATGTTCTGCTAATCCTTCTTCTCTGCTCACGTGGCCAGTCAATAATTATAGGTGCGTTAAGGCAGGAACTTAATCCTGTTTCTGGTCCTGTACCAGTTCCTTCATTTGTTTTTTCAACTTGCTGACTTGTGCTTTTCCCCGTCCTAGGGCTTTGGGCTTATCACTGACTGTGAGATCTCTCCTGCTCTGTGTTTGTCTGGTTGTTTTGCACTCTCCACAGCGCAAGTGATTGTGTTTGTCAAATTAACAAAGAAATCTTCACCGCCATAGGCTTTCTGAACTTTGAAAAACTTCGGAAGAGAGAATTTAAAAAGCACTGTGCAGGATGTACTATGTTTTCCTTGATACGTAGTTTTGATCCCATTCTGTAATGGAGACATGGTAATATTTTAGATTTTGAAGTGACTATACAGCGGTATTACTGTTCTAAAACGTGCGCGTGCACAGTCTTCTTCAGTGACTATCTGATGGTTCATCTTGATTGTCAACTTCATTAGACTGAGAAGCACCTGGAAAGTTAATAAAACACACTTCTGGGTGTCTCCGCAGGGGGTTCTGGAGACATTTGTCGTGTAGGACAAATATACTGAAGGTGGACATCCACACTCTGAATGTAGACAGCGTTGTCCAATTGAGTCTGGGGGCCTAGATGCCGCAAAAGCGAAAGACTCAGTTATGGTAGCCTGTAATCTCAGCATTGTGGAAGGCCGAAGCAGGAAAGTCATAAGTTCAACCCCGGTCTGAGCAATTTAGTGAGACAAAACAAAAAACAAAACAAAAAATAAAAACGATCTGGGGATGTAGTGCAGTGAGAAGGAACCAGGTTCAATACCGGCTACAAAAAAAAAAAGGCTCAAGGTGGAAGAAACCTGTCAGAGAATTTTCTTTCCTTCTATCCCTCCCTCTCCCCCTCACTTTCTCCCCCACCTCATATGTATCTCTTTCCATGAGGGAAGCTACCACACTCTTCCACTATGATTGTTCAGCCTTATATCCAGCCTACCGTGGACTGAAATCTCTGAAATCACGAGCCAAAATACTTTTCCTCTTTTAAGTTGTTTTTCTCAGGTATTTGTCACAGTGACAAAAAATTGACTAATACACTGTGTAACTGACACCTAGTCTGACTATGAGTCATAAATAATTTCTGATTTATAAGATAGAAGAAATTGAGAGAACATTTCTCACAATCCATCTTTTACCATAAGTGGTAAAATCTTACATTAAAAACACGTATGCTACTGGAAATACCTGGTTTAGCATAGACTAAATACTAGGTTCAATAGATGTGTAAATATTTACAACAACTTGCAGAAAATTGAGCTTCGAAGTGATAATTCATGCTGAAACTGTGCTTTGGAGAGGTCAAAGAGAGATCAACTTGCCTCCTTAAAAATGGCTGAAAACAGTTTTTCATGCATTGTTGTGATAAAAATATTGGTTACAGGGACTATAAAGGAAATGCTTGGGAAGGGAGTAAAAATCTTACAGATTACACGATGTTCTGGGATAAAGGTAATGGTGGTCTCTTTTAAAGACTCAGAAGTAGTTTTGTGGTTAACAAGGTTACATATAAGGGTATGACTTGCCCTTGAGAGTTTTTCTCAGTCTCTTTCTAGTTGTGTGACCTTGGATGCTTACTGAAGCTCTTTTTGCCATTGTATACCACGGGGCTCATAGGAGCAGCTGCCTCAGGGATTTGATAAGGAAATTAAATCGTGTATCGACACATGATCATGACAGTATCTGCTCATGACAAATACTAAGTAGGTGTTTGCTACGGTTATTCATTAACTTCTGTGGACCATCCCTAAATCCACTGTTTTTCCAAGCTGGTCATGCTTTGCTGGCCGTAAGGTAACGTGGGGGACTGTAAGCACTCAAGCAAGTAAGAAGCTCGGTTTCATGGTCCTCTTCCTGTTATCTTTACCACGGAAACAGCGCGTTTCTTTGAGTTTAAATAAGGCTAGCACTAAAGCCTCTTTCCAGGTGTGGTGGCGCATGCCTGTAATGCCAGCTCTCAGGAGACTGAGGCAGGAGGATCAATGTGAGTTCAAGGCCAGCCTGGAATACATAGTGGGTTCAAGGCCAGCCTGAACTACGTAATGAGACCCCGTCTCAAAAAGACAAAAAAAAAAGAAAGAAAGAAAGAAAATTAAAGCCTTTCACAGTGACTTTGCTTCCCAAGTTCCTTTCCAATTTTTATTATTTTGGGTGATTTTCATGATACTAACACCAGAGACCAGTGCTCTGGAATATGCAGCTCCCACCTTCCAGGTAAGAGGACTCACAATTGGCTCTGCTCACCCCAAGTGCTCTGCTGTCCCACCCTGAGTGTGCCATGCAGTCCCAAGAAGCTGTGATCTGTGTTTGGGGAGTAGCTGGCTCTGAGGGAAGTAACCACTCAGGCAGGTGGGGCTGCACCGGCTAATGCATCCCCATTTCCAAGCCTTCCTCCTGTGTCGTCATCATGGGTGCAGCCTGGGTAGCAGCACAGAGCTCAGCTCTCAGGAGGGCTCCACAACTAGCTCAACACTTGCTCTTGCCCTTTCGATATTCTCAATCATTTTTTATTTGAGCTTTTGTTTGGGAAGAGAAGGTGAATGGGAAAATGGAGCATGTCCAGGAATACAGGAAATAGGCACAATGTGTCCCTTCTTCTTCACTACGGCTGTCCATGAGCAGGGAACTGAGAGTGACCCCACCACAGATGTGAGTTCAGAGACTCAGAGTGGAAGTGAGTGAGTTATGTTTTTGGCTGAATGGAAGAGAAGGTAGGAGGAGGCTGGGGGTAGGCACTGCCAGTGTGAGAGGCCACCCTGGAACCAGGAGCTTACTTCCAGCATCGGAAGAAACACAGTCAAGAAACACTTCCATCTTTCTTTCTCATGTTACTTTCTGGTTTTAGCCAACCAGTCACACTGGAAATAATGACATAGAAGGAAAGAAAAGGACACAGAAAACCATAATCCCTTTTAATTTTTTCCAATCCTTCTTTACTGGTCAGTGAGCTAGAGGTAGGAGGCATGGGCAGGATGTATAGGTATTGAGAAGTGATGCAGCACCCTGGCCCTGTGGCACATGCCTAGAATTTTGGGCAACTTAGTGATAGCTTGTCTCAACATTTACAAGGGCTGGGAGTGTTGCTCAGTGTGAGGGCCTTGGGTTCAGTCACCAGTACAGAAGAAAAAGGAGGAAGGGGAGGGCCAGCAGGAGGAGGAAAGAAGAAAAAGCAGAAGGAAGGAGGGAAGAAGAGAGATAGAAACAGTTGAGCCAGTTTTGTGCAGTTTCTTCTGTTCTGGTAAGAATGGAATTCATAGACTAAAACATGCATATACAGTTTATGCGACTTGAATTGTATAATTCTGGCAATTTTACATATGAGTTAAAATGACTTGAAAAGTTCATAGTAATATTTTAAGATTTTACTTTACTTACAACAGTGTTAAGCAGGGAATGGTGGCACACACCTGTAACCCTAGCACTCCGGAGGCTGAGGTAGGAGGATTGCCCTGAGATCAAACCAGGCCAGCCTGGGCTACACAGTAACTTCAAACCAATCTGAGCTCCATAGTAAGAGTCTGTCTTAAAAAAAAAGAAAAGAAAAGAAAAGAAAAGAAAAGAAAGAAAAGAGAAACAGAAAGGACAAAAAAAGGAAAGAAAGAAACCACACACAGTACTAAATAGGAAATACAATATACTATGACAAGTCTAGAGAGATTGCAAAAAGTGAAACTCTTCCTATTTCAGGGCCTTTAATGGCGTTTTGTTTTGTTTTGTTTCTGCCTTGGTAAATATTGACACATGCAGTACTTTTATTTTGCCCTGATCTTCATGCATTCTGTGACCTACATTGCTTCTGCTTTTACTTCACTATGGAAGGAGATAAGGCAAAAGCCTGACTTCTCAGCCTCCCTTGCATCTAGGAGTGACCATGTGTCCAAATTTCCTGCAAAATGACATAGCTGAAGTCTTCTGGGCGCCAGGGGAAGAGTGAAGTGCCTACAGCAAGAAGCAGTCGTGGGCTGTGCTGCCTTTCCCCTTTCTGCCTGCCTCGAACATGCATCACTGTGGAGCTACGTGGCCATTTCGTGGCCATGAGACGATAAACATGAGAACGGAGAGTCACAGTTGTCAGAGGGAAAAGAGTCTGTGCTCTGGCCCCTTGGTGAGGTGCTAAGCAACCCTAGCAGCCACCAACCTAGACATTTTTATGAAAAAAGTAAATCCCAACCATGATGGACATGCTTGTCTCTCCCCCCAAATTAAACACTGCAACCTGAATGAGTAGTGACAGAAAGTGGGGCCTTTGGGTGGTCATGAGGTTTCGATGAGTCCCTAAAAGTAGAGCCTTCATAACGGTATTAATGACTTCGAAAGAAGATAATGGGACTCTTAGCTTAGCTTCTTCTCCAGAAGGCTGACTGAAGAGCAGAAAGGGGATATTCAAGACACCTGAGAGAGATGTGCGTGGGCCTTGGTCTCCGATTCTGCAGCCTTCAGAACTATGAGAAATAAATGCTTGTTGTTTAAGCCATGCAGCCTATAGGAATTATGCTAGAGCAGCTCTATCTAAAACACCTTCTATTTATTTTTAGCTACTGTGAGCCTTCCCATTACTGTGTTTTGTCCATTCCTGATGAAGACTTGGGCTGAGAACTCCCCAGGGTGCTTTCTCAAAGACAGCCCCTTCAGTGTCTGGCCCTATCGATTCCCACCATTAAGGTCTTAAATCAATCTTTCTTGCCAGGGAAAGAAGAGGAGGCAAGTGTCATGTCAACCTTTCCATTCTCTTCCTTCTCTGTTAGCTCCTGTGTCCAATACTCTCATCTCAGCACACCACGAACTCTACGATGATCAATTAGTCAGTGAATAAGTAGGCAGTCTGGAGAGGCACATTCCAAAAACGTCTGTAATGTCTGTGACTCAGCTCTGGGCCTATTGGGTTACTAACATTTGGAACTGCATTTCTCTCTCCCTCTTCCCCCACCCCCGTCTCTGTCCCTCCCTCTCATCCTCCCTCCCTGCCCTTCTCCAATAAAAACATAACTGAAGTCAACTAAATGAAGAAAGAACTGATAGAAAACTCTACAACCAACATCATGAGAAAGAGAGTCATGAAGACTTTCAGTTTGGGTTTTCTTTTTTAGTATAATAATCTTTGGTCACTGAGCACCCCACGCTGTGGTCTCCTTAGAGACGAGCATTTGTAGGACTTCAGTGCAAGTAGAGGTCTACTAATTAAGTGCATAATTCCAGAAAAGCAAGGGCAAGTGAGGGAGTGGGTCACTCATTAGGTGAGATGACAAATGGCTGGCTGTGTGCCATTCTCAGCGTTGTCAGGAATCAGGACCTGTTAACAGAGTTGTTGCTGGTACACAGCTTTGTTCCTGTCCGTGTTTGGCAGATCAACTTAGAATCTGAATTTCAGTTATTTTTAGGAGAAGGGAATTAGATGAAAACACATCATTTCCCAGCAAGAATTAGGTGCTTTATTATTTAGCAATCTCCTCAAACAGTAAGGGCTTAAATATTTACCAGGAACTGTCGGGCAGCTCCCATCTTTCACTGACTTTGTACTGAAACTATGCCAAGCATGTGGGTCAGTGTTGCTCACTCATCAGGCAGTGCAGGAGTCAAACAACTCCTGAGTTAGCTGCATGCTCTGCTCTTCCCCTTCCTCGCTTTTAGCACAGGAAAGACACTGTCACTGCTGGCGCTCTCTTAGCACCACGGTTAACGTTTTGATGGAAGAGTCCGGCATCGCTGGTTGAAAAGAATCTCTGTACTACCGCACGATTTTACAGTAAAATACCCATGAGAAACTCTCCCTTAGGAGCTGGAGCCTCTTACAGTCTCTCTGAAGCATGAGTGCCAGTCTAATGTGAGGTTATAAAGGTCTGAATGGAGCAAAGCAGATGGGCCAGTGCTTCACAAATGCAAGAGCAGCTCCAGAAAACCAATACCTCCTCCCTTTGTATTGCTTTGTGTGAGACACTTGGGAGCATCCTGACTGTTAGTTTTTAGCTTAACATACAGTATTTAACGCCTCCACGAAACCCTCTTCTTAGCTTAAAGGGGTTCCCATACCATGCTGAACTTCCACCACCACCACCAAGTGGAGAGCTGAGTCGGCTTTAGCAAGCACCTTTCTCTGCCTGCCGAGCAGTGGCTCCTATTGCACCGTACAAAGATGGATGCTGTTTTGTACAATGAGCATAGTGACTTGAGCTTGGCAAAGCACTGAAGATTAAGCCACAACGAAAGAATACACTGGCTCCACCAGTTAAACATACTGCAGAGACTAGGGTAAGCCAGGTAACTCGTGCAGCACGTTCTTATCAGTAGCCTCTCCGTCTCATCTGCAACTTGCTTCCAGTTTCTCTGGTAGCTGCTTTTCTGTGGTGTCTGTTTTAGTATACTGTACCTCACTGTGGTCAGAAAGAGATCAACTGTCCTAGCTAAGGGGAAAAATTAGACAGCAATGTCAGGCATCCCATCATAATACGCACCAAAAGATAGCTTTTCCATAGGTGTATTACTTACTCCTTTGAGAAATTTGCCACACCAAGATTTCCATATCCTTGCAAGGCCTGCCTTGGCATTCTCCTCCTTGTAGTTACAAGGGTTTTGTTGTTGCTAACCTTTTGGTCTTTTTTTTCAGTGCTGGGATCAAATTCAGAGTCTTGAACATTGTTTACCACTGGGCTACACCCTCAACCCATTCTAGGTGTTCTTGAAATGAATGAGAGCCTGGAAACTCTACTACCAGGTCAGTTTCTAGGAGCATGTTATGCTAAAAACACATGCCATTGACCTGCTCACCTCACACTACAGCTGTCCTGAGTGGCTTGCGCCAGCCTCAACTGGTCCCCTGCTGTAGTCTTGGCAGGATCAAACATGACTGAATAAAGACCAGGGGTAGGAGGCAGAGGGGAGGCAGCATGGGCCAGCATAGTACTAATGAGTGTTTCTATGTTCAGCACCAGCTAAGGCTATTCTGATATAAGTCTTACTCACTAGGCTCCATTAAACTACCAGCAATGAAAGCGTGTATAGTTCTGAGAAGAATACATCATTGAAGGAGATTGGATGGTAACTTACTTACACTCCTATTTCGTAGATTCTCACTTTCCCTTCTTCTTCATTGACAATCTGGAATGTACTATAACTCACATTTACTTACTTTACACAAGTATGCTTTGTTCCATAATGGTCAACTCAAAAAAAAGGTCAAAAATCAGAATAAACTGGTGGTCACACCAGAGATTTTGCCATTCCAGTTTATTGAAGTGAGTAAATTTATAGCTTTAATTTGCATACAGAAAAGTGCAAGAGAAATTAAGTATGTACAAAACAGTTGCATGGCTGATCATCACTTTCAAAAAGTCAACTACCTAGAAATAGATACCTCCAGTTTAGCACTTTCAGGTTTTTGGACCTTTAAAGCACTATTTCAAGTCTCTGTTCATGACTGAGTAGGAAGCCAGACAGAAAAAATATGCCACATATAATCAACTATTACCATTAAATGCAAAACCACAGGACTTCAGCTTGGACGCTAGGAGCTAATCTATACAGGCTCCCAAGACCACCTTGTTTAAATCCTGAGCAGTCACCCTCTTTCTCCCCCAGAAAGGTAACATTGCATGTGGTTGACTAACACCCACAAGAACCTGAGCATTAAGGGTCAGGAGATAACATTTTAAAAATCCCACACAAAACAAAACTCATTTTGGCAAGAACAAATCCCTCAGAACCGTGCTAACAATAGGACTGAAAACGAACTGGGAAAGTTTCCAAGGAGAAAAATATTGCAGGCATTAGATTTTTGACGATAACCCCAAATACTTGTTCGTCACCTTTTCCCCTCCCATTTATCTCCTGCTAACTATGAAACCGTGACTTCAAGAAAGTTTTCCAGTTACTTGATGAAGGCCTAGCACAACTTCCCCCACCAATAAGCACCAGTGTGTCAGGCACGGTCACATCCAGCTTCATAATGCGCTGCTCTGTAGAACACGGTCCTTCAGTGTCGAGTGGAGTCCAGATTTTCTTCCGCATTCACTGCTGTTCTGAACTTCAGCCTGAGGATGGTTCACCAGTCCATGGAGGGTTACAGGGTGTACACATGTAGTTACTGGGACTAGCATTTACTCAGGACAAAGACAGGCTCCAGGTCTGTGAATCATTTGATTCCAGGTCTGTGAATCATTTGATATTTCTTTAACCTCATGAAAATCTATCACTTATAAAAACAACAAGAAGCAAACAAACAAACAAACAAACAAGACCTGTAGGGAGGTACCTGAACCCAGGAACAAAACAGACTGAAAAAAGAATCAGAGGGAAAAGGCAAAGAAATGAATAATGCTTTTCTCCCCAATTGCAAGAGCTAGAGAGATACCAAAAGGACAATCTTGGCTGTAAGAGTTGTTCTTCAGAAAGAAGAGAAACTATCTTTAAAAAATGTCTTCAGGTGTATGAGATTCCAAAGTATTTAAGGAGACACTGGATTTCCATTTTATTCAAAAAATTTTCTGAGTGTTGGCTGGAAAGAAGTTGTTTTAAGAAAATGTATTGTTCTACCAGAATTTTAGGTTTTATACTCTAAAACAGAATCCTCGAATTAAGTAAGGAATTGGCTATTTACTCAAAACAGTAATGGGCAGCAGTGTCTGCCTGGCCCAACAGAAGGCCAAAGGTGTGGTGTTTCTGAGGGTACAGGAACTTGATAGGTAAGAACTTGGTAGGAAGGCTACTTTATTTACATTTGAACTAAAAAGTTTAGGATCTTAATTTACTTAAAGCCATAGATTCAGTTTAGCTTTAGCCTAGAAAGAAAGTGAAAGGAATTTTACAAGTGGAAGAGGCAATAAGAAATAAGGCAACAGATAATTCGTTAAAGCTGGAACAAGGACAGTGGTCAGGATGTGTCTGCCTACTAGCTTTGTCCTTGACTACTAAAGCCAACTTTTTCGTTCCTCGGGATAGTCAGCATTCCAAGTTCCTGCAGAAATACGGAGAAGAAAAAACTTGTGGTTAGAATTTTTGAATTAAATATCAATGCATTAAATATCTAGTAATTACTAAAAATGTCTATAACAGTATCTCCCAGGGCTGATGTGAGGAATTGAATAAGATAATAAATGTTGAACAAGTAAAGTGAAGTGTTCAACAAGTGTGCAGTAACATTGGCTGTTTTTCTTCACAAGTTATCGCCATCCAATCCGTTAATATAACAGGTTATTTTTAATTATTGCTAATGTCTTACTACGTCTAATTTACCAATTAAACTTTATTGCACATATGCACATGTGGGGAAAACAGTGCACAGAGGATTCAGTACTATCTGAGGTTCAGGGATCCACTGGGAGTCTTGGCTCTTTACCCTCTGTGATCGCAGGCTGCTATAAACTCAACCTTATTGTTGATATCACAGTTGAGATGCTTACATATTTAAAATAATTGTAATTATAAATGGATTAAGGCCTAGTTTAGTGGCCATGCTTCGATGAGGCAATGCTGAGGAAAAATGGGCTTGGATTCTTTTCACTCTTTATTGTTCTACCCTTACCAGCTGTCCCTACCTTCTCCAAAATGGAAAGATACCTCCTTTCCTCACGTAATTTCAATCTTGTAAATTTGGAACACAGTTGGTATTGTTGAAAAAGAACATCAAGCCCTGGCAGGCGTTGAGTTGCAGGTAGGTATACCTACGAGCTTATCTAGGAAGAAGCGCACCGGAGAAGAACCAGTCTTCTGACTAACCTTGATCTTTTGCTACTTCTGAAGGAGATAGTAAGAGCTGCAAACCAATTCAGAGCTAGTATCACAGATTAACTAAGAAAACTCACGAAGAAATAAATACATGGCAGAAGAGTCCTGACCACTGTCTATTTAGTTGACTTGTTTGGTGGTGTCAGAAGGTCCTTACAGGAAACCAAGCGACTATGGGAACACTTTGCAATCACTTCAGTATGAAGGTTAAAAAACTAAAAAGCTCAAAATACCTATGTTGTACTGAGTTTTACTTCCATTCAGAACTGAAATATCAAAGCTTATCCCATGGCCATATCATACCTTGATGTCCTTAATAATTCTCTTTGTAAATGTTCAGTCATTATTGAAGTAGCTGAGAACGGATTTCCATATCTATGACTGCTAAATTACAGATATTTAACTTCTTTCCAATTTTGAAAATAAAATCTCACTCTTCACCCATATCAGTCCCCCCACAGATAAGCTTCATGGGATCTCCTACTTACAGAGTTAGGCAAAAGGATTTCCAAAAGCGTCCCTATATACATCAGAAGATGCAGGTTGAGGAGAAGCCGTCTAAGGAAACATAATTCGGGCAACAAATATAACTATAGTCATAACAAAAACATACAGTTAGGACTTCTCAAATTCCTTTAAAAGTCATTTAGGTCCTAAACCAATCAATGGGCCTATGATGATTTGTGCCTACTGCTTTATAGATGACGATACATACTATTTACTAAAAAATCAAAGGTTAAGGTGAATTACCTTTGCTTCCTCAATGTGGAAAATATTTTTATGAGCTATAGAATCATGAGTAGGAAATTAAGAATTTAAATCGTTAAGTGGTTTTTAAGATAGCATTTTGGTTCAATTTCCTCTCAGAATGCTTTTACAAGCCAGATGAAACGAGAGATGAGTGGTGTTTTCTATCTATTATTTCTCAAACCCAGGAGAAAGTAATTCCTGTAAAAATAATCTTAGTCCAGTTTGAATGAATGTTTATACTGTGAAGGTTCTCAAGGATAAATCTTAGCAAAACAGATGTTATCATCCCAAAGTTATTACGCAGACAAGGTTCATTCGGGAAGCTAGAGCAGTGTGTGGTGTGTACTTTGGAGCACCAGCTTCGAGGAGTTGATACTTACAGAGGGTTGTGGTGAGCGGAAGGAATCTTTAGAGAAAGGGTTCTCGAATGCTTTGTTGGTAGATTTGGTAACTGGCAGGGCACCTTGTCTGGGAGCTGGCTTTGGTGGTTCTAGAAGGCAAAATGCCAAGCAGTCAGTAAACCAGATGTCCTCAATCGTGGCACACATTCCCCATTCAGTTTACCTTTGAAACTTAATTACATACTTTTGAAATTTACACCAGCGGAATGAAAATCACTGCCAAATACCAGGATGCTCGTAGATAACCATAAGCAAGTCTATCCTATTTCACAAGTAAAAGCCACATGTATTTGTGTGAAATGGAAGAGATTCAGAGCTCCCTTAGGGCAATGGGAAATGGATGAAGCTTTAACGTACAGTCCTCCAACCCATATTTCAATAGTTCTTGGCAGCCCTTTTAATAACTATCACTAGAGGGCAGCATTGGGCCAATCTTTAAAATTGGCTAAGGTTACCTAGTTGACTCCAAAAGGTAAATGGTTATGTTGTCTCTATAAGCACTGAATACCAAAGAAAGCAAGAGTAAGATGACTGGTGAGTGAGAGAGGGCTCTTCTGAGGGAACCCCTGGGCCCACATGACAGCAGAAACAATCGGCACAGCTGGCAGAGATACAAATAACTCACCGCTGATCTTGTTGATCTTGTTCAACAGTTGATTAGCATCAAAATCATCATGGTCCACGTTCTCCTGGGGGATGCCGACTTTGCTGTTGAAATAACTGGAGAAGGCACTGGAAGTTCCAGAAGAAGGCTGCTCTCCCTTCCTTGAGGGCACGGCCGGTGGCTGCCGCAATTGGAAGTCCTTAAACATTTCTTTCACTTCCTTGACTTCTGTATCCCCAAGTGGGTCTAAGGCAGTGAAGGCATCACTGGGGATGTCCTTTGGAGCAGTTCTGGGCGGAGGCTGAGGAGGACT